>OY759272.1:23371635-23531635 GCA_963662155.1 Lamellibrachia columna
TACACTCAACGTAATGCTCAAGCTGTTCATTACGCTCAACGTAATGCTCAAGCTGTTCATTACACTCAACGTAATGCTCAAGCTGTTCATTACGCTCAACGTAATGCTCAAGCTGTTCGTCAGCGCGATGTCAACGACGGGAATGAAACTGTTATTCTCGGAACAGACTCTCATCGTCTGCTGCGCGATGGCGGCGGATGCATCGAGAAACAAAATGTCTTCTTCTTGAAGATACAAAAGACGGCCAGCACGACGGTCCAACAACTGTTGTTACGATTCGGCCTGGTGCGCGATCTGTCGTTCATGTTGTTTGTCAATAAATGGTCGTATCCGTCGCCTACTTTCACTCACCTTTTGCTGCCGGAGCCGAGTCGGTCGACAGGCTTTGACGGCCGCTACAACATCCTTTGTGAAATTACAGTATATAGCGAACCGGAAGTTAAAAAAATGATGCCAAACGACACATTCTACCTGGCCAATCTCCGCCACCCTTTCACGCACATCAAGTCGTACATCAACTTTTACAACTTGTTCACGGAACTGAACATTTCGACGACAAAAACACTTCCTCTCTGAACTCCTACGCGACCCCGTGCGTCATGATGCGGCGAACTCCACACGCAACGTAATGGCCACGTTCTTTGGTCTCCCAAGGGAAGTGAGCGACCCAGCTGCCGGAGATGCGTTGATTCGAATCATTGACGAGAAGTTTGACCTTGTACTGATCATGGAACATATTGACGAAAGTCTCGTGCTTATGAAACGCCGACTTTGTTGGACGATAAAAGATATTTTGTACCTGCCCCTACGCGTTAAGGATTACGAAGGAAAGGCCAACGGGAATGAAGAAGACCAGGAACAACTGATTGCACGACATCAGGAGTGGAGCCCCATTGACTATGCGATATACGACCATTTCGCGCTCAAGTTACAGGTGGGTAAAATGGAACATGATCTAGTTGAATACATCTTTGTAAATAAGTTACTTACTTATTTACTTTCTTACTTATCCATTTCGTGCCCAGGTGTGGCACACGATCTCGCCAGATCCCTCTATCGTGGGTTCTCCTTTTCAGTGTGACACATATATCAGCCCGGCAGTTTAAGTTTTTCTTTCATGGTCCGTTTTTGGTCTGCCTTGGATGCGGGGGTCCTTTGCCATACTTGTGCAAGTTTCTGTAACAGGTATGCTTTTTACGACGTAGGGCCGTTAACCCTACACTCTACCCCAACACGGAAGACCAGGACATCGATTTTATGTTGATCTATTCCCATTATCCAATCTGATTTGGGTGACGAGACCGGGAGTGCAACATTCCCATCAGCATAATTTGCCAGGTCACAGAGTTATACAAGATACTCCGTCACGAGCTAATGGGATATAATGGCCTACTTTTGATCCCGGACCTCGGATTTAATTAAATAAGTGTTTGCAAATCATTCTTATATATTTGGTGTGATCCTCCAACGCACCCTGAAGGATGCGCCAATTGTATACGAGGCAGGTTGGCGTAGTTGAGGAAGGGTAAGATAAAGGGCTATATCACAAACAAAACAATCGGTAGGAAATCACTGAATATATCTACAAAGATGTGACATAATAGGCTACATGCGTACAACAAGTAGATTTCCCCCAGCTTAAAAAAATTACTTTAAGTGAAAATCGCCCCAACATTCCCCGATCGCCCCAACATTCCCCCATCTCCCCAACATTCTCCGATCTCCCCAACATTCCCGATCTCCCCAACAAATGTTTCGTAAAATCTAACAGACATTTGACGTAGTCGTAAGCCACTGATATGACGTTGATAAAATAGTGTTTGTGGCGTGGAATGCGCCCAAAAGAAGCAGGGTCGCCAACAGTTGAAACAAGTAATCAGTAGCTTTACTAACAATTCGAATGGGAGGGTCTGTTTGCGTCGGCGCGTCGTAGCTCCGGGTTTTCAGACCTATAGTGTCACACATGTATTGTCACATATGTCTAGGGAATGATTGTCAGATATATCGTCATATACTAAAAACTATCAGATATATCGTCATTTATTAGGAACTATCAGATATATCGTCATATACCAAGAACTATCATATATATCGTCATTTATTGGGAACTATCAGATATATCGTCATATACTAACAACTATCAGATATATCGTCATATACTAACAACTATCAAATATATCGTAACATATCCGAAGGATTGTCAAAACACATACTTATGCTTGCTGCAAAGAAGAAACGTTAATCAATGTAATATATTTGGTGAATTAAGGTTAGCATAGCATTACTTCGTTTCGTATCTAACAGCGATATTCTGTGCTAGCATGAACAACTTTGTAGAACAAAGTGTTCGATTTTTGCCGCAGACTCAAATTGCCGTTGAAAACAACCTGGTTGACGAGGTAGAGATGTTCAGACAGGCACTCAATCGTATCGTAAACTTCTGCCTCGGTCTACGAGGCCTGCTGTATGCGAAGCCGAACAACCGACAGAGGTGGCTTCGGGTGCAAGAATACCTCAACTCGACCATCCAATTCGACCGCACGCCATACGATGAGCCGTTCTCCGTGACGGGCCTCGACTGTTTCCTGATGATGGTAGACAACGACATATACCGGAAAGCACTTACTGTGAAGCAACTGCCAGAAGTGTGCGAGCTGGTCGCCTCGCAGCCAGATCGCTTCAAGAGAAAAGCTGAACAAAAAATAATGCCGCATGAGATTAGCCGGGATGGAACATTGCCCTTTCCTATAAATTCGTCATTTTGCCGAGACACATTCGCATATAGGTTTCCACGATTTCTCGTGAAAGGGTATCCATCTATCAATTGGAATTAGAACTCACTCATAACGTGTCATGAAAAGGTTATTTCATTTAAAGGGCATACGTTTACTAAAATGTGCTATTACAACAATTAATCAATCAATCAATCATAGCAATACTTTATTTCTAACAACAGTGAAAATTCAGCAGTGATAAAAATAGAATGCGATGCAATATTTAACATGAGTAAATAGGATATTATTACTAATAGTGTGTTGGAAGTTAAGATAACAAAAGTATAATGCTTATCTTTTTCACAACCGCTTCAGTGTGATTATCATAGTTATAACAAGGAACATGCGGGCATTGGTTGGAGGGACGTTGGCATCAAGAACAGGTGGTGGCACGTGGCATGTTTTCCTTGGCAAACAGCCTAATGGAGAGCGAGAAGTCAACCAAGGAGCGCATGTTACAAAGGATCTAGTGTAGAGATCAACAGCCTTTTTGAGTGGAACGACACAATGAAGAGCTTGAATAAGTGAGCGGGGCCACAACGCCCAAATATATGTTCGAATCGATCGTTGGTCTATCCATTGAGGGTTATCTTAAATAGTATTGCATTGATATATATAGCCATGTCTCATTTACTGCGGTATTTTGGTTGGATTAACGTAGAGTGCAGATTGTTGAAACGCGGAATAGTGAGGCAAATATAATGTATCGGAATTGTTCCCACACAAAATCCTGCGGATTACCAAATAAAGAGGATTATTGAAGAATGAGACATGACCAAATCTTATAAGTAGGCGAATATCCTATAATAAGCCTACTCCTATTAATAACAGCTAACTTAGGCTCATTGAAAAACAAGGGTGAAACCACATTTGATTTTCCAATATACCGCCATTAAAACATTTTTGTAAAATGTCACAGTATATTAATTCTATCCTTATCAAGCGAGACAAAAGTCATGATTTTGGGGCTGTGCACCTAAAAGATTTAATAAAAACTAACCATATGCAATTAAAATCAAGAATGTACTCAGAATGTGTTCTAAAAGTGGAAGATTCCTGTCATTTCTACTGTTGATTCAGGGATGACATGAGTAGTAGGTTAGTCGTTTACGAGGATTAATTGTGGCGGCAATTTTAGTGGCAGCTAAAAATAGATTGTAGCTAAAAATAGACATAGGGAAAATCCCACATATTGTTGACGTGGCGTTTAATTTTAATTATAATTTTAACTTTAATTTTTATTTCAATTTTTATTTCAATTTTAATTTAAAAAAATTATTTTTAATTAAATGAAAACCCAGGAGTTGGCTCTTGGGTCTGTATGGAAGGATTAGGGTATATGCTCGCGTTTCGCGGAATGCAGCGGGCTACATACCATGTTAGGAATGCGGTCATGTTGTATTCCATAATATGACACCGCTCTGTCGCGTTCCCGAAAGGACACAAAGGCAATACTAACAGCTGACTAGTGGATTTTGGTACTCGGGAAATGCGTGTTTTAAATAACCTGCCTATATGTAGTCATATTAGCGCTGTAGTTAAAGCGTTTGTTCGCCCACTGGATGTATGCAAGTCTGAACAAGTTGAAAGATAAGCCCGTCATTTGCACAATGCTGTGCAGTAATTTATTCTATGCCAGCTAAGATGAAATTCGGATTTCATCATTATTATTTTTGCCGTTTAGAAGAGTAGACCACGTGACGTCCTGCCTGCATAAATAATAAAGACAGCTGGGTATGCATCAATGAGTTGACCTGTATACGTACATCTAACATATTTAGGGCATTGGTTATCGTATGAATCATACATCGCACGCGTAATGAGAAAGAGTACCGATTTGTCTAAGATAATACCGCTTTTATATGTATTTTGTCACACTTAGTTACGTATGTAATGCTTTTAAGCTAAGTGATTACCACATTTATCTGCATGTTAAAATTTTTAAGCTAAGTAAATATCACTTTTATTTGTATGTTAACACATTTTAGCTACGCAATTGCCACGCTTGGCTGTGTGTTAACGCTTTTAGCATATTAAGTATCACTTTTAATTGTATGTTAACGCTATTTAGCTAAGTATGTACCACATTTAACTCTATGTTAATTTTTTTTTCCGCCGCAAAGTAAATATCACTTTTAGTTGTACGTTAACGCTTTTAAGCTAAGTAAGTACCAAATACAGCTACATGTTAATGAGTTTAGCTAAGTAATTACCGCATTTAGCTGTAGGTTAACGCTTTTAAGCTAAGAAATTACCACATTTAGCTGTATGTTAGCGATTTTAAGCTAATTATTTACCATATTTACCTGCATGTTAACGGTTTTAAGCTAAGCAAATACAATTTTTAGCTAAGTAATTAGTATTTTTAGCTAAGTAAGTACCACATTTAGTTGCATGTTAACGCTTTAAGCTAAGTAATTACCACATATGTTAAAACTGTTTAGCTAATAAATGACTACATTTAGCTGTATGTTAGCGCTTTTTAGCTAAGTAACTACCACATTTAGCTGTATGTTAGCGCTTTTTAACTAAATAATTACCACATTTAGTTGTATGTTAACGCTTTTAAGCTAAGTAATTACCATATTTATCTGTATGTTAACGCTTTTAACTAAGTAATTACCGCATTTAGCTGTGTGTTAACGTTTTTTAGCTAAGTAATGACCACATTTAGCTGCATGTTAAACTTTTTTAGCTAAGTAATTACCATATTTAGCTGTATGTTAACGCTTGTAAGCTTAGTAATTACCACATTTAGCTGTGTGTTAACGCTTGTACGCTTAGTAATTACCACATTTAACTGTGTGTTAACGCTTGTACGCTTAGTAATTACCACATTTAGCTGTGTGTTAACGCTTTTTAACTAAGTAATTATCGCATTTAGTTGCATGTGAAAGCATTGAAACTAAGCATTTACCACATTCACCTGTATGCTAAGGTACGTGATAAATAACACGGTTTTCTGTAGTGATATAAGCATTGTTGTTAAAGCGTTGGTTCGCACACTGGACGTATGCAAGTCTGAACAAGTTTAACGATAAGCCGGTCATTTGCACTTAAATATATCTAAGCTAGGTTCTGTGAAGGAAAGAACAAACTCTGCGTATGATTATAATATATTTGTTATAACTAACCAAACAATGCAAGAAGTACAAAACAATTAATTATGAACATAGTCGTCAGAATATAGTAATATAAACAAAAACACTACAAGTAGTAAATAATATGATTATGAATTATTATTGTAATACCACGCCTGCCGTGGCGCGCTATAGCAGAGAGCTATTTAAAAACACTGGGCGAGGTAAGTACATAAGCATAGACGAACGAGTGGACTGTGGACTCCGGTTGCCTTAGCAACGAACGGGGTGCGGCTAGCGCTGTTCTGATTGATGTAACAACCTGCATAGTTGTAAGAATTGCATGTAGCACGTATAGTTTATGTTTGTTTTGGTACACTTGCATTGTATGACTAATCTTAGTTAATTGTGGTGCACTTTAATTTGCTAACTGTATATACGAGCGTCATAACAGCATGACGTTAGCCCTATGATATGTCTGTCATTTTATAAACTGTATGAAATTTCTCTACAATTTTCTAAACCATGTGTCATTTTTGCTGTACCATTTTTATTGAATGTATGAAAGGTGGCTTCAACGGGTGTCTGGTCATATGATACCTCTTTATGGTGGCGTATCGAAATGAAACCGTTCGCCTTGTATTTTATCAACTAGAAGTATAAAAGCAGTCACCCAAACAATACAATTTTACAAGTCTGGAATTTACCCGACAACCTGTTAAAACTGACACAATTTTAAATTTTCTTATAAAGTTATGGCATGTTTGGTATAAAAAAATCAAGCAATTATATGAATATTTGATTGAAAATAAATTGGTTCGCAATGCTCTGATATAAATCAATGACAACATAGTGTACTCTTCCAATTTACACTTGACTCTTTGAAATTGAATCGGTACTATATTTGTTTTTATTATCTATCAAAATATTAATTATAACGGATATATCTAGACACATTATGGAACACTCCTGCTTGTCAAGTCATTATTATTTGTTTGACAGCCAAGTCTAAGCAATGCCTTGATCGTAATGTTAGCTGAAAACCAGTCACATAATTTAATTATAGATAGATTTTTACACTTGATAAATCGTAGATCATGGACACTAAATTTCCTGTAATTCTTCATAATAATTATTATGATGACAGTGCCCAAGTGAATATATTATTTGCACTTTTAAAGTGCACATTATTTACTACATGAAATTGTTAATTCCATGATATATATTATTTTGTTTATGATAATTTAGGTTATATTTGAAATAGGTTACTGCACAAGAAAATGTATGCAGTATGTGTTACTATTAGTATTATATTGTATACCCTCTTGGTGTATATTATATTATATACCCTCTGGGTGTATGCATTACACTTGTCGCTGTCTTCATTACCACCTTGCTGGCTTTAGGTTCATAAGGCAAACACGGTTATGTTATGTTGTCACACTCTTGTATTGAGAATAACCACATCGGTCAGCTGTTCAACATATCCTAATCCAAGTTATGTGTGGCATCCCTCATCGTATAGGCATCTTCGTCATTACATTGTATTCCAATCACATATTATTCCAAAAGTATATTGTTCTTCTTTATTTTATGACAGTTGTGATATATTTATCTTTTATCTATTATTTCAGAATATGCATTTAATATAAATTATTGGAAATGTGTAAGCACTATACGGAGCTGTAGTGTGTCATCTGCACTACTTCGTTCTTAGATTTCCTGCGGCATTGAAGTAATGATGCTATGACAGCATATGCTTAACATCACTAACCTACAATATAAAAACATGAAAGGTTTTTTCTTAGATATTTTCCTACTGTACATTTTGAACAATCTCCAAAAAAAATCTCAACAACACTATTGTTAAACTATCCTGGGTGTGTGTATGCGTATCGCATATTTTGTGCATATATTCTAATCCCAAAGTGCTACCCCTACAGCTGCCTTGGCCTGGTATCGCATTTTGTTTTTGTATATTTCATATACAGACATCCTTGACCTTGGGCTGCACGAATAATATAAATATAACAGTGTATATCAGCTTCATACAGTTGATAAAAAATGAATGGTGACAAAATTATTTAAAAAAATTTTATGATCACGTTTTCTTATAATCAGACATAACATTAACATGGCCACCAAGGTAATTTTGCAATGTGGCTAACCTCTCTAGATGCCTGCCTACCTTCAAACGCAGTTTTATTTTGGTCGGTGAACATATCCTTGTTTCACAATATCGCAATCGTTGAACGGGCCTCTCGCCATACAAAATATAAAAAAACTAGTTGTCCTCATTGTGTTAAATTTGCAATACATACACATTAGAGTCCTTTAAATAGGCCACCCATGTGCCAAGATAAACTGGCTACAGAGGCTGGCGAGATATACAAATGTGTATATCGGACAAAACCACGGGGTTTAAGGGGTGGCTGTTTCCAACGGGTGCTGCTTGCAACTGGTTCTACTGTATCTATGAAATAAACCTTTTAGTTAGAGCTTAACAGGATGGTATAAGATACAACTACACTCACCATTCTTGAAACCTAAATATTAGTTTACCACATGTTGTATTTGTCTTTTTGCATGCTCTTCATTGATTGCATTATATATTCACATCGTTATCAAACAATGAAATATGTTTTGCTAGATTTGGACCACCATTTGTAAAATAAATAATTAAATCCAATTGCTATCTCTCTCTTTTCTGAAAGTGGTTTGTTATTCTTCATAAAAATATCAGAATATATTGGTGTGTTGAAATGTTTGTTAATTATGCAGTTTAATATTTTCCACGTACCCTTAACATTGTTTCTCTGTAGTGCTGTTTTAGTGGGTCTTAATATAGCTGTTAATTTGCTTTTATACGTTTTGTATTTATGCGCAGATTCAGCATATCTAGATATAACAAATGCTTTATACAGCCTCTTTTTCTTGACACCAGCACGTTTTAAACCTTTGGTGAACCAAGTTGTATTGTTAGTGCTACGGTGCTCTAGGATGTGATCTCAGGCTAGTGACTGGAATACTTACTGCAGGCCTTTTTAGACACCTAGGTAACACGACTGTGAACTATCCTGTAATATCTACTGTTAAGCGAGCACTTAATTCAGAGTTAATTGTGAATTTGTCAAAGAGATTAAATTATGCTGTAATTTTCTTGACTGGATGTATGAAAGAAAAAGAACACAGAATGCGCAACGACTGCAATGACATCAGCAACTATTTTAGCATTCGTGTTTCATTGGTAGTCTCGAGAATGGAAACATTGTTGCACGCTTTTTAAATGTTTTTACTTTCCCGCCGGTAGACACACAAGATGCGACAGTTGACATTTTCTTTAACTGCGAGACATTTCGCAGTCATTTTCTTTAACTGCATGACCTGCTATTTTCTTTTACTGTGACATTTTTGTGTATTTTTATTTAACTGCGTGACATTTTACCAGTCTTAGCTAATGCGGTTTGCCACATATGTAACGCTGTTTTCTAAGTGCGTAACACATTCACTATGTAGTGACGCGTTTAGCTATTCTTCCAGTGGCATACACAGCGCTGTCACCACAGCATGTACCACCCGTTGGCCTTTTGGCCATTACTGGTCACCACTTCCACCATTTACCTCCGTCTGACTGTCCCTAAGGGCAACTCCATACATCGCCCATACATTCACCTGTGTCCGTAATTTGGTTAGTTAATGACATTTGATACATTGTTACTAAGTACATGATTAGCTGGTATAGAAAAAACGTTGTTGCTCATTAATTTCAAAAGATTCAGTTATGCACGAGGGTTATTCCCGCAGCGAGATAAAAACACCAGGCGAGAGTGCAGTCGTCAAGAAATCGCTTACGTATTGGGAAGTAAAAATCTAGCTGTAGGAAAAACACATGCCTTGCAGTTGACACGGTTCCCTATGACACAATAGCTGTCACTGTCTGGTGCTGGCTCCAACGTCCAACACACAGAAGTAGAAGTGTCAATCTGCCATCAAAATCACACCTGCATGTCAACTTAAACATGTGTAAACTTAGGCATCTCAACTTTAAATTATTTAAGTTGAAATGAAGAAGGAAGCACTGTTGAATAAGCATAACTAACACACTGTGTTGTCCCTCCCTAGATATTCTATTGACTAACCCGAGTTGATACAAAATGCACTCCACAAAGGCAATATGTCTATGTTATTGCAACAGCCTATCTGACACTTACAGAGTTCATTGTCACCTGACTAACCATTACAGGCCAATATTAACTGCGTATGTAACGCTTTTTGCTAAGTATGCAATGCGTTCAGCTGCGTAGTAACGTGTTTAGCTATGTATGTCCGCCTGTCTGTTCGCTATCTTCACCTCCGTCCACTAACATCTTCGTGTACTGTCCTGTATACTCACCCCCATGCACTAGAATATTCATTCATTACTGGTCAGTGCACCCCATCAACAATTGCCCTTCGTAGTCTCTTCAAACATTATGTTTACCGCCCATCTCTCCTTTCATTCACCCCCTCCCACTACCCCCTACATTGACCGCCGTTCGTCTACCCATACACGAATATTCATCCATTACTAGCCACCTGCATCTCCATCCACATCCGTCCGTTGACTCTTCATCCACCAATGCCCTCCACGAGTCAGACAGCAACCGAAACGTTTCGACTTGTAATAACATGTATAATGCAAATTTATAGTACTCAGTTCATACTGGACTCTACATTATAGTTATGCCAGTTGGCAGCAGTTTATTTCAAGGACACTAGCCAATTGGGCACTTAACGATAATGTTCATTTTGTTATTATACGCTTTACAGGACTGTGGAACAGCAACTAACGTTGGGAGGAATGTGGCATATGCGATGGCTATTGTACTTACGAGCCCCTATGTACTTGGCTACCAGTTCCCTTACGGTTCTCAGCCCAGTTCGAGAATAAATGTCAGCTCATAAACATGCGTTCACTACATTTGGCGACGAGGATGGGATAATACATTTACTAATTCAGTAAATAGAATACGGGACTTATACGTTTTGACATCGACTGTCATTACTGGATATCGAGTAATTACCGAGACGACGCGGAAAAGTGAACTTTGAAGCTACTTTCGGACTCGCTGACGCAGCGTCAGCGAAACTGAATTATCGACACCAACACTCGGAAATCGCAAGCCAGCGGAAACGTCACCGTGGCTAAATTAATGTCAACAAGTACGGCGAAAAGGGGCAACCGCAAGTATTCATTGTCGTACGGTGTTTACTGTTGTGCTTCGCTGTTACTATGGCTGTACACGGAACTTTGCCCGAATTTTCGGGAAATGACTGGTCGTCCTACATGGACAGGCTGGGTTTTTATTTCGAAGCCAATGACATTTCAGCTGACACTAACGCTGTCAATAAGCAGCGGGCTATTTTGCTTTCGGTCATAGGCACTGACACTTACACTCTGTTGCGCAGTTTGACAGCGCCACGAAGGCCAGCTGAATTGACATACAAAGAACTGTGCGATTTACTTTCTTCTCATTTTGAACCCAAACCAAACGCCATATTACAGCGATATAATTTCTATTCAGCATACCGCAAACAGGGCCAAAGTGTCAAAGACTTTGTGGCAGAGTTAAAAGGGTTAGCACGTTACTGTGATTTTGGCAAGACCAGCACAGGGGTTAATTTAACTGAAAAATTAATCTTGGAGGAAAACCTACGGGACAGGTTAGTGTGTGGTGTGGCAGACACTGCCATCCAGCGGAGATTGCTGGGGGAGTCGGACTTGAGTTTTGATAAAGCTTTTCAATTAGCTCTAGCTATGGAGTCAGCTGCCACAAACGCGGCACAGCTCCACACTAAGGACACTACTGTGTATTACGCCGACGCAGACAAGGTCTCCACGCGTAAACAGTGCGGTCACAAAGTAAAAAAAAGGGACTCCCACTCATTCGCAGTTGAAAGCATGTTACAGGTGTGGCAAAACGACACATCTGCCAAGCGAGTGTCGTTTCAGAGACACTGAGTGTCGTTTCTGCAAGAAGATAGGCCACATCGAGAGCCACTGTTTCTCAAAGAAATACAAGCCGAGGAATCACACCCATCATATGAGAGCAACGGGGCGAGAAGAGAATCATGGGTCGATGTATTCGCTGTACACAGTGAAGGGGCCACGCCCTGACCCGATTGTTACCTCACTCAATGTTGATGGACAGATGTTACAGATGGAGGTCGACACAGGAGCGACCCTATCAGTCGTCAGTGAAGAGACGTGGCGTCGACACTGGACGCGACCACGTCCACACTTGGAACATTCACACGATACCTTGCGCACATACACCGGGCAGTGCGTGAAGATCAAGGGCATCGTGGACGTGAAGGTCGAAGGCAAAAAGGGAGAATGTCACACACTTCCACTGATGGTCGTTCCCGGAAACGGACCAGGTTTGCTAGGCAGAAATTGGCTCAGCATGCTACAACTTGATTGGACCAGGATCCATCATTTAGGTGCGTCGTCTTCGACACGTCGAGACGATAGAACGTCAGATCCGCGACTTGAGGCGTTACTCCAGAAGTATGACGCGGCTTTCAAAGACTCGCACCTAGCCTCCAAGACAGAGGCAGCTAGGATCTATGTCGAAGAAAATGCGACACCAAAGTACTTCAAAGCTCGACCATTACCGTATGCTATGCGCGACATGGTGGACAAGGAACTGGATCGTTTGCTGGCAGATGACATCATAGAGCCAGTACAATACTCTGATTGGGCGACACCGGTAGTTCCCGTGATGAAAGCCGACAAGAGCGTTCGTCTGTGTGGAGACTACAAGCTGACGGTGAATCAGGTAGCGAAGCTAGACAGGTATCCCATTCCAAGAATAGAAGACTTGTACGCACAACTTGGCAATGGCACATCCTACACGAAACTCGATATGCGCCACGCCTACGAACAAATCGAGTTACATCCCGAAAGTCGCAAGTATGTAACGATCAACACTCCTAGGGGGCTATTTACTTACAAACGCCTTCCCTACGGAGTATCCTCAGCACCGGGCATTTATCAGCGAGTGATGGACTCTTTACTCAAGGGCATCAAAAACACTATGGTGTATCTCGATGACGTGCTTGTAACTGGAAGGACTGACGAAGAACACTTGCAGACACTGGATCTGGTGATGGAACGCCTGATGAGCGCAGGTTTCTGCTTGAAGAGACAAAAATGTCACTTCATGGTCGAGGAGGTTGAATACCTGGGCCATCGCATAGACGCCTTGGGCATTCATCCATCGGGACACGCACTCGTGGCCGTTCGAGACGCTCCCGCTCCTGTTAACGTGGCAGAGCTTCGGTCGTATCTGGGTATGGTAAACCACTATGGTAGGTTTGTGTCCAACCTCTCGACAGTTCTGGCACCACTGCACCAGCTATTGAGGAAAGAGACGAGATGGCGTTGGAGCAAGGCTCAACAGGACGCTTTCGCGCAGACGAAGGAGATGCTGAGTACACCTCAGGTAATGACTCACTTCGACTCTTCTAAGCCACTCGTGCTCACCTGTGACGCATCGCCGTACGGAGTCGGTGCGGTCCTCGCACATGCGTTTGACGACCGTGTCGAGAGACCGATCGCGTACTACTCAAGAAGCCTTTCGGCAGCTGAGAAAAACTACGCGCAAATTGACAAGGAAGGGCTAGCTGTCATCGCAGGGCTAACCAAGTTTCACCAGTACCTGTGGGGTCGACCATTCCTGATCGTGACGGACCACAAACCACTTCTGGGTCTTTTTGGAGAGCAGAAAGCAGTACCGCAAATGCTATCTCCTCGTATGCAGCGATGGGCTTTGACATTGGCAGCCTATGAGTACCAGATCGTCCACAGGCCGGGGTCGAGTATACCCCAGGCCGACGCACTGAGCCGCCTCCCGCTAGGTGGCGCACCGACACACACCTTTTTGGAGAGCAGAAAGCAGTACCGCAAATGCTATCTCCTCGTATGCAGCGATGGGCTTTGACATTGGCAGCCTATGAGTACCAGATCGTCCACAGGCCGGGGTCGAGTATACCCCAGGCCGACGCACTGAGCCGCCTCCCGCTAGGTGGCGCACCGACACACGTGCCGGTGCCAGGAGAGACTATACTAGCAATGCAGTATATGGACATGTCGCCTGTGACGTCTTGCTACATTCGCAATGAGACGATGCGTGACGCGATACTCTCTAAAGTCTTCATGAGAGCGAGATATGGTTTCCCACAACTCGAGGACAATGATCTACTGAAGCCCTACCATAAACGGAGGACCGAGCTCAGCATCACTGATGGTTGTCTCATGTGGGGCGCACGTGTAGTCATTCCCAGTCGCTACCGCAATGCGATGCTGGAGGAGTTACACAACGCACATTCAGACATAGTGCGTATGAAAGCCGTGGGCCGCAGTTTCATGTGGTGGCCCGGCATTGACAGTGACATTGAAAGAACAGTCAACTCGTGCGACATGTGCAGGCGAAGCCGCCATAAGCCTACAGAAGCTCCACTGCAGCCATGGTCATTCCCTGACAGACCGTGGTCACGAGTGCACATCGACTATGCCGGACCGGTTATGGGAAAGATGATCCTAGTGGTCATAGATGCGCATTCCAAGTGGATTGAAGCCTACACGACTTCTGGGTCTACGTCAGCCACCATCACGATCAGCAAACTCAAATGGATCTTCAGTTCACATGGCATACCGGATGTCATCGTGAGTGACAACGCTACAGGCTTCGTCAGTGAAGAGTTCCAGAGTTTCTGCCGACGCAATGGTATAAAACACGTAACCAGTGCGCCCCATCACCCAGCAACGAACGGCCTCGCCGAGAGGGCCGTGGGCATCCTCAAGGGAGGGGTACAACGCCTACAAGGTGATCTCGAGACACGAATCGCTCACTTCTTACTCGACTACAGAATCACGCCACACACCACAACAGGCGTATCACCAGCAGAACTGCTGACTGGGCGAAAACTGAGGACGAGGTTGGATCGGATAATACCTGACGTGTCCGGCAGAGCGATCAGCAAACAGACAACACAGAAAGAGAGACACGACCAACACACACAGGCAGGACAATATCAACCTGGTGACCTGGTGTACGCGCTGATGTATCGTGGCAACAAAACTAACTGGTCTCCAGGCACTGTTGTCACACAGACGGGTCCGGTATCATACACCGTACGTCTTGAAGACGGCACGATCGCCAGACGCCACATCGACCAGCTACAAAGTAGACTGTCGAGCAGTCAAGTGGTTCGTGAGCTTCCCATTTACGTGGAGGAGCCGCGACAGCGAACGATCGAGCCGGAGCCGTCCGAGGTGGAGAACAGGACATCGACTCCGACGGAGAACAGGACATCGACTCCGACAGCGCTGTCGACGCCGGCGCCGTATAGGCCAGCTCAGCCAACCGACCGCACACCGCCCGAGCCGGAGTTTGAACTACGTCGTTCAACACGAGTCAGACAGCAACCGAAACGTTTCGACTTGTAATAACATGTATAATGCAAATTTATAGTACTCAGTTCATACTGGACTCTACATATAGTTATGCCAGTTGGCAGCAGTTTATTTCAAGGACACTAGCCAATTGGGCACTTAACGATAATGTTCATTTTGTTATTATACGCTTTACAGGACTGTGGAACAGCAACTAACGTTGGGAGGAATGTGGCATATGCGATGGCTATTGTACTTACGAGCCCCTATGTACTTGGCTACCAGTTCCCTTACGGTTCTCAGCCCAGTTCGAGAATAAATGTCAGCTCATAAACATGCGTTCACTACACTAGGTATGCGTCTTTGCTACATATGTAACGCTGTTTGCCAAGGATGTAACACATTCACCATGCAACGCGTTTAGCTGTTCTTCCCGTGGCATACACGGTCAACTTAATTAGGTAGGTCAAATCTCAACTAAATTAGGGCAAATTATTCTATTGTATTTAACATTTGGTATTACTCATTATCTACTCTGTCTACATACTTGATTTTATTACTGTACATACTACATGGTCGAATGTGATTTAAAATATGTTTATGCTACCTCCTCAGTGTAAGATGTATTTCCATTTTTTTTTACAATAAAGTTATTATTATAATTATATTATTATTATTATGTCAAATGAACTAGGTCAAATGGCAACATTAATTAGGTCAAATATCATAGATTTGAAAGTCAAAATACAAACGTTTATAAACATAATGGAGCGTTTAGGGTGGCGCCCTCGTATCAGTTTCGCTACCCCCTAACCCTAACCCCCTCCTATCGCTACCCTCTAGCTCCAACCCTAACCCCTCCTACTGCTCTCGACGTACGTAGTCTTAAACAACAACAATATATATATATATATATATATATATATATATATATATATATATATATAATTAGTTTGCTCTCAGTCGTGAAAACAAGATGGCTGTCGTCACATCAAGATTTAAACATCTCACATATGTCGACGCTCTCACAGTACTAGATGCGAGCCCATCACCAAGCAGGTGTATGCCTGTCGGTCCTGTGGAGTGGCATTCCGTTCGAGGCTGTCAGTTCCCGTGGAATGTCCAAACCTTCCAGTCGTCGAACATCCCGTAGAACTGCCAGCGTTCTTCCGTTAGCCTATCGACCGACCCGACAGAGGAATGCGACAAAGGACGTTTGGAACCGTCGGTGGCAACACTGTACGACGACTACAACGACGACGTGGCCATGCATGACTTTGAGGGTGTCACACTAGACGACCTTCACCAAGTAGGAGCCTCGTTCAAAACGAACGTCGAGACGTATAACCGAAGAAAAGATGCCCGAACTCATTGGACGGTCGTTGTGTGTCACTTTTATGTCAACAAGTACAAGTACAAGAACTGTTCGTACACCCAGGATATACAGACATACTGTCATTCGTATTGCTGTCGAAAGTGCGGTGACTCGTTACGGAAAGACTCGTATAAACTATGCAAACACAAGCGCATGTGCGAAGGCTGTATCTGGAGAGTCTAATCTGGAGACGTGTATCACAAAGACTAGCCGATGAGAACGTTCGATTCGTGGAAGCGTTGCAATATTATACGTACCAAGCAAGGTTCAATTTCGAATGTTTCGATAGTATGCAGCTTCTGTCGATATGCGACGAAGTACAGTGGATAGCGCGTAACGAACTGTTGAGAATAAACGTGGCGACGGTCATGAAGAGGCTTGCTTTCTCGTCACGGACGGCGACTCGGGTAGGTTGGTGACCGACATGATGAAGATCCAAAATCTATGAGCGACGCCGCGTTCGAAGCATTGAAAGACTCGTACGAAGACGTGTTCGGGGTATTGATCGAAACGAATACCACGTTGGACAAAAAGGTGATCATTCTACAGCCGGGACAACACATGGGAGAAGGAGAACAAGTCACCTCCGACCAATCCCTAGAGCACGCTGACAGGTCACCAGTACGGGTGGCTCCATCGATTGCCCGTACTCGGTTTCAGTTCGAGAAAGTGCGATCTCAACAGCATCAACAAGTTTCTGATAACTTTACCTACTGTATCTCCTCGTGTTTCGTGATCAAGCGAAAGGACACGTTCATGTGCCTGTCGACGGACAAACTAAAATTCCTGGACAAGACAAAATATCTTGCACCGTGATTCAGCTATAATAAGTATCTGAAAGCGTACGGATGCGAGGTCATGAAAGATCATTTCCCGTACGAATACATGGACTGTTTACGGAAACTAGACGACACTGCCCTTCCACCGAGAGAGGCCTATTACAGACAATTGAAGAACGAGGGTATTTCCGAGGAGGATTATGTCAGGTGTCAAAAGGTGTGGGTCGATAACGGCAAGACGACCATGTGCGACTTACTTGTATGTTACTTGTTTGGTACAACAAAAGAAACGTGGTGCCTTTCTTATAAGCTATTGACAAACAGTTCGTTTTCTACGAGCGATTGAACATCGACATGTTCAAACACGGCATTGGCGTACCCGGTCTGAAATTGTTCTAGCTCTTCAAAGACCTACCGGAAAATACGTACTTTACGCTTTTCAACGAGAAGAACAAAGATCTACATCAACTCGGCAAAGGCTCTATCGCCCTGATTTTTCATAGATACCACCAGAGAGGGTCACCAAGATACCACCAGAGAGGGTTACCAAGATACGCCAGAGCGACTACGGTGAGACTGCTCAACCGTGTCGTTTGATCGTCGCTTACGACGCCAACGCTCTGTACATGTGGCCGTTGATGCAAAACATGCCGACGGGGTGGTATACACGTCGACGCGAAGAGACCAAGTTTCATCCCGAGTCAGCGAAACTGTAAGGACAGATGGCCGTGGATTGTTTGTCGTGGGAGATTGAGCAGACGGGACACTCTATCCGTCACCTCGTCAACAGTAGGGATAAGCGAAGTGCGGACGGGGCACTCTATCCGTCACCTGATCAACAGTAGGGATAAGCGAGTCGTCAAACTTCCGGTCGATATGTAGTGCCAAGAACTGCAGAAGGCGTATAAATTTCACGGATGTTGCTTTCACGGTTGACCCAACATTCAAAAAGGTGAACGCCATCAGCGGAAAATGCAAGACCCACCTTCTCGCCGAAACACGAAAAACACCGTTTACCTATGTCACTTCGTCGTGATCGTAGAGCTGTGGGAATGAGTGTGGAATGACATGCAGAAAGATCCGGTCGTAAAACGGTATTTCGACCTCGCCTTTCCACGTCGTCACGCGAAATGCAAGCTCACGTAACAGCAGACGTTGGCCGCCGTGCGCAACGGGACTCTGTTCGGTTTGATGGAGCGCCGACCTCAACGCGGAGCATCGGGAGCATTACTTCCGGCACCGAGCCGAAAGGCTCCCGTCGAAGTATTGCACCAAGCTCGCATAGTGCGCTGTCGACTCCGCAGGTCATCCGTGGACTGTCTCCGACCCGTGCTACACCTCTCATAAAGCATTCGACAAGACAACGTCTGTTCAAGGTGGAAGAGTACGGCAACGGGTTCGCCGGGTTTTACAACAATACGTACTATTCCTTCTGAGCCACCGACAAGTACAGCATGAAAGGTTTGATCAAACGTCACAACGAGATCGACAAGGACACGTTCCTCTACGTGCTGACCAAAGAGAGGAGCAGTAGCTGGACGAATCGCGGAGTCCGTGTCAACCAGTCGTCAGTTTTGACATACATGCAGGAACGAGCCGCGCTCACGTACTTCTACGCGAAGCGCGAGGTGCTCGGGAACGGGCTCAGCACCGTGATGTTGGACGTGTGAACAAAAGGGAGTGCGTCGGTGGTCACGTCCAATCGGCGCGATGCACGCGCAATGGAAGATTCCTTTCAGGTGCGCCGTCGCCGGACCAACGGGGTGCGGTAAGACCACATTCGCGACGCGCATGCTTCCTCACGCGTCCGCGATGATCCACTCGATGTCTGAAACGATAACGTGGTGTCTACGGGGAATGGCAGACCGCCTACGCTGGCGCTGCCCAACTTGCTGTTCGAAGAAGGCATGCCAAGCGCGTCGCTGTTCGACCCCAGGACTAGAAACCTGGTCGTCATAGACGATCTGATGGCGGAAACGGACGGTCGGGTCACGACCTTTTTGACCAAAAAGAGTCAGCACTGTAACACGTCCGTCCTCTACCTCGAGCAGATAAAGAGAGAGTCGCACACCCAGTCTGAATGCGTAATACATGGTGGTGTTCAAGAATCCGCATAACATGCCGCATATAATACACTTGGTCCGACATATATATCCGGGTCGCGTGAAATTCGTGCAAGAATACTTGAAAACGCAACAGCTTTATCGTACGGCTTTCTGTTGATCGACCTAAAACCAAAAAACCCGCAGATCTACGCTTGCGTACGACCATCTTTCCAGACGACACCGTCTACTTGCCGAAGGTGTAAAAGACCGGATGAGGCACTTGAGTGGCCATTCGCACGATGTCTCAACTCGTGAAAAGACACGTATTATGTCTGCAGCTGCTGAATAGACACAAGTGAGCAATTCTCAAAAGGTCGTTCAATAAACGTGACAGATGTGATAAATTTAAAATTGTCTTAATCATAGCAAATTTAACACACATCTCAAGTACAGAACCTATACTATGGAGATACCATGTTTAGAAGATAGTTAGATCAATAATAACCACGCACTGGGCATTTGCAAAGCACCCTGTCGTTTGTTTGGTCGTGACTGATGACATCCATGCTGCTCTCACTAAACCACTCTAGTATGGTAAAAATGTAACACATTGTTGTTTCTAGCCTTTATGTTTGGCAAACATGTAATACTAATGTATTTAACGTCACATAAAGTTGATACATAGTTAAATTTTCCTTCTTTGAAGTGACTCAAGACTGATCTATGAATTAAATATCTGGCAACATATGACATGTTGTTTCAATGATAGAAAGTGAAAATGGTAGTTAGGTATCGTTTAAAAATGAAATAATGAGTTTATGTAAGTCGCTCATAAGTATCATGTAAATGGGCGTCACCATTACGACCAACCACGTGTCTTGAATAACCCAAAGACGGTAACAATACTCGTGTCCAACATCACAAGTCACAATAAGGTCATTATGTGGATAGTTGGGCAGTGGTTTGCAACACGGTTATCATGCCTATCAAGTATTGAAACTGCAGGTCAAATTGTAAGATATAAAGTCATGCAGAAATTCAGTATAATGAATTGACAAAAACATTATTATTAGGCCTGCTGCAAGACCAGGTTCAGACCCCCAAATACTTCAATACACCGCATTATAAAATCGCACACTTGGCTTCGGACAGCTGCATCTGTCGATACAGATGAACGACCAGCTCCCAACTGGAGCGTATGTCCAGTGGTGCACATGTAACTAACTAACGCGGTGATCCCATCCATCGCGGCGTCGGCATGTGCAGTATCAGCGGTTGGTGTCCATCCAGACCTGCCAGAGGCCGTCATGCGTGGTAAAATTCGTCATGCGTACATTGTGGCTGCACCATTCCTTGACACGTCTCTGTTCGCTACAAACACCACCGGTCTTACACCCAACGCAACAACACGCCAGGTTTCGTGCCTTGATGATCATTCTTTTGCCCGGCTTGACACTATGCATGCCTCGTGTGTCTCACAGGCGTTGAATATGTATTGACGTCTTCCACGTGATTTGCATAATCTCGACAGTTTAGCGCATAATCGTTAATACTACTACGATAATATGTGCGGAATGAATGTTGATAAATGTTAATTATATATTTGCCGAATTGCCCTAAAATCAAGTGTGCACAATTGAGTGGTGTATTTGACATAATTATAAACTAATTTACATCACTGCTATGACTAGCTTTTCATAAGCTGTGTTCCACAGTAGTTGGTCGTAATAATGACTCCATAGCCAACATTTTTAACTTTTAATACTTTTTTTTTACAAATAACACAACTAATAAGGTGTACATGCTTAAACTATAATACCATAGCATATTAACAAAGTATAGCAATGATAAACACTATTTCGACCTAATACATGGTTCCAACGATTGGTCGTAATAATGAAAACGGCGTCATGCAAACCGTATCAAACGTCATTGCCCGGACACAGTGACACTCGCATGCGCGAGGTTCAAATTTCAGTATATGGCTAACAGCAGACGGCCAAATACGTATATGGCATCCGTTTAGAAAACGATTAGCACAACAGAATCACAACAACATATTGTATAAGAATATACATTAAAGATACATTTAAAAAAAAATTAAGATTGGCATATACAAAAAGGCGACCTTTTGAGAATTGCTCAAGTACATAAAACTGAAAAAAAGCATCTTAGTCAACGTCGATCTGATTTGTAGTCTGTGCGAGTGCGCGTATGACATTTTAAAAGGGAACATTCCTCTGACCCCAAAGCAGAAGGCAAAGTTGAAAAATACAGGAAGCACATGTACGCACCGTCGAAGACCGTTGGTCATCGCGAAGAAGAGAAGGATTCTGCAAACGGGTGGATTCCTGTCTGCCTTGCTAGCTCCGTCGGCGGGCTCGGTCCTTCTTCCCTTGCTCAGAGAGGTGATACAGTAGATGGAGCACGCATGTAAAATGGCCTTGGAACGGTCGTGCTCGGACTCGAAGCAGAGATGACCTCGATTCTCGATCGGACGGACCTAGTCGATGGGGAAAATGTGACACTGTACATTCAGGTCCTGCAGCGGTACAACGACTTGGCCGATAGACGCGTAAAAAAAAAACCGATGCGAGTGGCTGTGGTGTATAGATGTCGACATCGCGGAGAGCGTTCCGAAAACGATGAAGATCAAGGCCAATTGTTTGATGGACCGTCTCAAAACTGATCTCGCGCGGACCGACCGAGGCGAATTGATGCAAGACGGTGCGCCGGTACCCGGAAGTAATATCGTGGATCCCGGGGGGGGGGGTACTGCCATACCAAAGCGATGGGGTGTGTGAGCACATGAAGAGAGAGAGAGAGAAATCAAGACATTTATGGTCACCAAGAGAGAATTATTGAACAATTTATCTAATATCTATAAGTGTAAGGTAAGCCCGGGCGGAACGTTTTCATTGGGAAATTTCCTCTTCGATGAAAGAGAGAATTATCAGGTTTAATTGGGGCACAAAGAGAGAAAATTTACATTTTTTTTTCGGACAGAGAGAGAAAAATGGCCAAAAACAGGGGCATTTGCGCGGCACATACATGTATACCTCAGTATAGGGAGTACCCCCCCCCCGGGCGTGGATCTCGTGCAGAACGTTTTGCGAAAACGGAGAAAGATACGACCTGTCTAATGTTGACTGCGCATTACTTGTGAATCAAATAAACATCCGATAGTCTATCCTCGTAATCTCTATATTTACTAGTCAACGGAAAGCCAGAGAAAGTGACATTGCCGAAGTATTTGTGCGATATCAAGTTTACCGCCGCCGTGTTGCAGTTTTTGTCACCGGCAACATCGTTCAACATGGCCGTTAGGAGCCGCAAAAAACGCAACATGATTTGTCTAGAGCCGCCGATAACGCCAGCGTTGTAATTTACGGAGAAACGTTTCATCGACTTGGTTGCTCCTTTGTCGTTGAAGCGTCTGCCGAAACACGACTCGATTTTGTTGACCATCCACGGCATCTTCCCGATCAGTGGGTAGTCGTTCACTTCGTCGCCAATGTACAAATGGTCACCGAGGAGCCGCATCAGGTCGAACGGATTGCGCACAAAGACGACGTCCGAGATGTCCGCGAACAATATACGTCTGATGTTCGGGTGACTCTCGATGTACTTGAGGAAATGGAAATATCGCTCGTCGTTGATTGACCGGATGCCCAGCTTTATTTGTTGGAACGTCACTTCCGGCTGCAGCTGTTTCCTGAGGACAAATTCACCATAAATGATTACCTCGCAGTCATGACAACATCATAAGACAACATCATAAGAAGATTATGTATTTATATATTATGTACGGATGACCAAAAATAGGAATACAAATATGACGTTTATGTACGTTTATGTACGTACAAATGAATACACATATACGTACAACTATATATATATATATATATATATATATAGTTGTACGTACGTATATATATATATATATATATATATATACATATACATATATGTATATATATATATATATATATATATATATATATATATATATATATATATGTATATATATATATATATATATATATATATATATATATATATATATATATATATATATATATGGATGTTTCTGTATGTGTAAGATTTGTAAATAGCAACCTCGTCGCCGATAACTCTAGTACCTGGTGAGATGTATTGATGTCTATGTGCGTACAAATGAGTACTCATGTACATACAAATATATGTATACATATATATATATATATATATATATATATATATATATATATATATATATATATATATATATATATATATATATATATATATATATATATATATATATATATATATATATATATATATATATATAGAGCAACTTCGTGGTCGATAACTCTGGTGCCTGGTGAGATAACGTAGGTCGTTGCAATACCAGGGGCCCATACAGTGCACCGAGGAACTCCTGATATCATCCGCCTCCTCAGAAAATTTGCCATTTACAAGTACACGCTGGATAAGACCCCAATAAATGATTTAATCAATTGATGTGCATTACAATTAATACCAAATAATTCCAGCTCATGAAAAATCTCTGTTCTACAGCATCAAAAGTTTTAGAGATGAATCAAGTCAAGAATCACGATATATACATTTGCAGATTCTGGTCGAGTAGATTAGCAATATCATTAATTATCAGCAGCAGCTGCATTGCACATGGGTGTTTCTTTCGGAGTCCGTGTTGAAATGGGGACAATATAGGATGATCGTCAAGGTGAATGTAAGAGCAAATCACACGTTCCATCGAATTAGATACAATACATATTAATGACACTTGTCTATAATTACTTGGCTCACATTGCACACCTTTCTTAAATATTGGAGTGATCCACTCTTCCCTCTATCCCTGTTGGGACTTCTCCACACTGAAGGGATTTCCTGAATAAAATGCTAAGAAGGGAAGCAGCTCAACAAAGTCAGTTCCTTCGGTGTTCTACCAGGAATTCACAAGTGTTTATGCCACTGAGCATCTTTTTAAACATCAGATTGTCTATATCAGGGCAGTTTGGACCATCAAGATCCAGATTTCTGGTAAGACAGACTGATTTGAATTGCCGTAATAGAATGGAAGCTTTTCAATCGGAATCCGAATGAAAGTGACCATCTATTTTTATTGGGGATACACCGAGTGCATCCTGCTGTTTTTATGTATATACTTCCTAAAGGGCTTTAGACTGCCGTCATCCTAAGCAATCTGCATGGTACAGTTGAGGTGCTGCCAGTAGGTCTTATGAGTCTGACCTTTAGTGAGTTTAGCCATTTCTTTGTACTCTGTCCAGTGTGTTGGATGTTGTGTCAGTAGGTGTTATTGTTTATCAATGTATGTGCACATTTTAAAGCGAAACAAAAGTCATGGATTTGATGGCAATGAACATAAAACAGTAAAAAAATTCACCATGTGCAACTACAATCAGGAATATCACGTACGTTTTTCTCAGAATTTGTTCTGAAAGTGGGACACTACGGTCAAATCTCGCAACATGCATTAAGTGCCTGCGGCCGAAATCGAAAGGCCGTCGGATGCAACGCAAACTCTCAATCTAGCGAAATGCTAAGTCAAAACGGGATAAGTTTAATAACCAAAGGCCAAAATATGTTGCAAAGGTTGAGATTAGACGTAAACAGCAAATGCTGGTTACAGATACATTTTCATTTGGTGAGCGAACATTGCCAGAATACTGGTTCTCGTGACGTAGGGTTTTCTAACAGAAATGCGCGGTCCATCACATAAAGATGATGTGTGTTCAACAATATTTTCCTAAAATAAAAAAACTTTTCAATAAGGTTTTCCAAGTAAACTACAGGCGTGACGGTCTTGATAGAATTCACCAGAGCGCAGCAACCGGTTGACTGACATTCAGTGAGACAATTGGCGATATAATTCGGTGCATACGCATTCAGTGCTCGGTGGACTAAATGCAGCAGCCAGATCTTAAACTCCACTTGTACTGCTATCGGCAGCCAACGCAGCTTGACCAGAATAAGCGCCTGCAGTTCTAAGAAATCGACCTCCGGTGAGAGGCACTAGGTGCCTTCGAATGAAATCGAAGGACCGGCGTTCACAAATAGTTTCACTTGATGAGCAAATATTGCCAAACAAGCACTTTATCCATCCATCCATCCATCCATCCATCCATCCATCCATCCATCCATCCATCCATCCAACCATCCTTCCATCCATCCATCCATCCATCCATCCATCCATCCACCCATCCATTCATCCATCCATCCATCCATCCACCCACCCGTCCATCCATTCATCCATCCATCCATCCATCCATCCATCCATCCATCCATCCATCATCATCCATCATTATGGCGCGGCCCACGAAATTAAGATGCTGTGTGTTCATCAAGATTTTCCTGGTAATCCACTGGCGTGATATTCTTGACTGTAGTTGCAAAATGTTATGTTCTACTAACTGCTATAAATGCATAGGCGCGTTTGTTTTTGAAAGCCTGCTACATCAAACTTTGCATAAGATCAATCACGGTTAAGAAGATTAAAAGAATGTGTCGTACACACCTAAATTCAGTTGAAAGTCCGTCATGAAAGACCACAGCCTTTATCCCGATGTCACGCATGCTCAAGTACCAATCGGATACATAGTTATAGTTGTTCTCCTTCACGAAGACCCTGCGTTGCGGGTCCTTTTTCGACGTGAGGTACGTCGAAAAGACGACGTCCTCCCCCTCCGCAGCGACTCTCTCGGCGGGAGAATCGCTCGGTGCGGTCCAGGAAGGTAACCGAGACCAAATCATCAAATATCGATCTGCGAACGCCGAATTCCCCGCAGCGTCGACGATGTGGATATCTTCGCACCACGGCCGCCTTTGCATGGAATCAGCAATAGTTGACACCACTTCCTTGACGACCAAGGACGCTTCAGGCGACACCGTCGATATTTGCACGCTGATGTCCGGTGACAGTTTCACACATTTCACTAGAGTACCGTACAGTGACCAGGACAGACGCAGCACGACCGCCATCGAAGATTCCATTACGGACTCAAATCCGACGTTCTCATTCCCGCAGCGCGTCTCACTGACAGCGTCCGGTGCTTTGACAACGAGTGTAAAATGAAGTCCAGGGTTATCTCGCCTCGTTGCCTCCAGCAGGGAGGAGAGGCATCCCAGTGAATGACGCACGAAAGCCGAAGGAGACCCACTTCCGTGTAAGGCAGTACCGACGAACACGACGTGACTAAAGCCCAACGTCTCCGGACTAGCTTGCTTTGACACAGACTCCGGGGTGCACGTTGTCGCGCTCCGGATGGAGAACCTATTATCGGTCTTACTCAGCTCATTGAGAATGTCGGTTATTACACCGCTGTCCTCCGCCGGTATTGACAGGTCATGGTCGACGTGCTGCATGAGAGTCACCCGGTGTCCTTCGCGTAGGAGATGTTTGGCAAGTTTGCAGCTCAGGAGAGACAGGTCGCCCGAGATGAGCACATTCATGGGTTCGCCATGCCTCGCGTCATCAGGGCCCATGTCATCAGGCGAACACGGTAGTGCTGCATAAACACGAAACAACAAAGAAACGCCATAAGAATAACACGCTAAAACAAAACACAAAACAAGGAACAAACACAATGACACCAACAGTTCTGTGCTACACAAACCAAGCACAGAACAAACGCCGTAAAACCAACACGGCCGTACGTCAGAAACATAAAACCGCGAACACGCACCATAATACCAACACGGCCATGCTACATCAACACAAATCAACGAACAAAGGCCGTAAGACCAACACGGCAGTAGTACACAATACAAAACAACGAACAAACGCCATTAGATCAACAAAGCGTTGCTACGTAAACACAAAACAATGAACAAGCATCATAAGACCAACACGGCCGTTACAAAGAAACACTAACCAACGAATAATGGTCATAAACAGAAACACAAAACAATGAACAAACGCAAACGTGCAACAGCAACGCAGTTTAACGAATAAGAAATATACAAACATATTCAATATGAAACAGGCATCAAATAAAACGTTCTTCGTCTACGTAGCTGAGTAGACGAATTCCTTAACAATCTTGTTAACTAAAACAAAATCAAACCATCGATTGACTGCAGTGTGAACAGCTGTACTTATGGCGCCTCGGATACATGCTAGAACACTGCTGTCACGGGGAATTCGCGTAAGATCGTTGACCACACTCCACAACAGTGGCGCCACTCAGCGTATCACCACTGTCACCACACACCACAACAGTGGCGCCACTCAGCGTATCACCATTGTCACCACACTGCCCAACAGTGGCGCCACTCAGCGTATCACCACTGTCACCACACACCACAACAGTGGCGCCACTCAGCGTATCACCACTGTCACCACACTCCACAACAGTGGCGCCACTCAGCGTATCACCACTGTCACCACACACCCCAACAGTGGCGCCACTCAGCGTATCACCACTGTCACCACACACCACAACAGTGGCGCCACTCAGCGTATCACCACTGTCACCACACACCCCAACAGTGGCGCCACTCAGCGTATCACCACTGCCACAACTTGATTGTAAAGTCAAAATGTACAGTTGCGGAGTGGTACAAACGACTGATTGGCTGGGCAACGTCATTGTTATTTACGACTTGTTACGTCGCTGGTACTAAGCACTTGAGTACACATAACATAGTTTCAAACAAAAACGAACGTTAATTTGTTTCTAGACACGTTTCCAAGGCAAACACTATCCAGAATTATATGACATTGAAATTGAGAGATTTCGTAAAAAGTATGAGTTTATCCAATGAAATAAAGATGTGCAGAATCCGCACAACAAATGAAAATTCTGGCAGAGGTGAAATGATGAATGACGTCACTGTTCGGAGTATGATCGTCGATAGATGTACGACACGTAATTTTGTACTTTAAATTAGATAGTTAGAATTGGAATTAAAAATATGCTTTTTTGGCATAAATAGTACAAAAACAAAATACATAACAATGAATGTAGTTATAGATGATATATAAAAATAAATCATACATATGTTTAGTTAGTATGTATAATTAGTACTTATCAATACATTACAATTTAGTATGGTAAATTAGTGTAATTAAGACAATTTTACATTAGGAATTATCATTGATGTTCAAACGGGAATAATAATTTCTTATTAAGCACACCTCTGAGTTAGAGCTGATAATAATTTTTTTAAGGTTGTGCCTTTTATTTATTGGTAGGTGAAGCACATTTGAGACATGCAACATTACAGTATATAGTTTGTAACACAATCCCTGTTTTTAGCTTCTGTTCTGATTTCACCTAAGTGAATATTATTGATCTGCCTGGTAACATGACTGTGCATTTCACTATTTCTTGTGACAGATGTGAAGAGAGTTGACGCAACGATGTACCGCGACAACGACAAGACTGGAAATAGCTAATTAATTATTGTGCCAGCAAAGAATACATCGTACCAACCAGCAAAGAATACATCGTACCAACCAGCAAAGAATACATCGTACCAACCAGCAAAGAATACATCGTACCAACCAGCAAAGAATACATCGTACCAACCAGCAAAGAATACATCGTACCAACCAGCAAAGAATACATCGTACCAACCAGCAAAGAATACATCGTACCAACCAGCAAAGAATACATCGTACCAACCAGCAAAGAATACATCGTACCAACAATAACGGTTACTGATATTAAACAATAATCTCAACACTGCCGATCTATAGTTTGAATAACTTCGAATGCGATTGAACATGCGTTGGCGTAGATACGTTAGCGTAGCTACGTTGGCGTAGATACGTTGGCGTAGATACGTTGGCGTAGATACGTTGGCGTAGATACGCACTTGTTTCGGCGCACGACAAAGTAATCGTGCGAATCTTTTCAATATCTAATTGTTCGTTTTATTTAAAGTATGTCAGCCAATTATGGATTTAGATATATCACAACATCTAATCATAACTGACGACCCTTGTTCTACACAATAATGAACATGTGTAACGTCATTGTATTTAAAGCATCGATACAAACAGATTTTTCGGCTATGTCAAAATGTACGAATGACGAAGAGTTGACATGTATGCGATCACAAACATTTAGCAACAGTAATGTGCCGTGTAGATTCCATGTTGGATTTCGCAATGTGAATTACTACAGTATGGTGACAGTAATTTTAATTAGTTTATGTCCCTCCAATGTTCCGCTAGTGAGCAGCACTGTTTGCTTCGCCTACCTGTGTGTGAAGTAACACGCGTTATAGAGTTGCGCCTCACGGGTCCGTCTGCAATAGAAAGTAAAGGTTTTCTTTGTCACACGCAATAACCCATAAGGTCGTATAACAAATACCAACAAAATGCAACAATGCAATTTCCGTAATACATAAAACGAAGACAAGTACGTAGCCTAGTAAGTCTCCCAGATTTACACAGACAGTCTAAATTATAATCGTTTTAAGACGCCTTGCAATGTGATTTTTCTTAGATTAAAAAATTATTATTAAAAAATTATCTTAATGGGAATGAGCTGTTGGATTTATGCAAATTAATTTGTTGTCTAAACGTACTCGCTAATTTCAACACCACCAATGTACTATGTATAATGTACTATGTATAATGTACTATGTACAATGTACTATGTACAATGTACTACAGTTCAACGGCTATTTAAGTCAAGAAACTCAACCGCCATATTTTTAGTTTTTGTATCTACAGTTATGGCAATCAGCTAAACAAATGAAGAATTCATTTTTATACTAGTTTCACTATACATATAGTATAAACAAACTAACTAATTGGCAGTTAAAATCGTGACAAATGCGACCAAGACATTGTGATATTTTCAAAAACATGGTTTGAAGGAAGCCTTATTAATGTTCGCTATGGACAAAACTATACAGTACTATTTGTCTTGTAAATCGCCACGAACAATAAAAAATGGGATCTGGCACTATATCAAATATAATACTAATATTATTAGTATTATTTGCACCCTAGCGACTTTGTGGGATCGACGTTATTTGCATATCGTGTATATACACGGATTTCTACCAGGCACCACCATTATGTACCGATGTATTGCCATTTCTCATGTTGTCTACTAAAATGTTTTGCTCGCCTTTCCCCAATTGTTATTATTATTACTACTACTATTATTGTATTCAACCTCCGTTACCGGAGAAGAAACAAATGTTTTGCTCGCCTTTCCCCAATTGTTATTATTATTATTACTATAATATAGATATAATATAGGCAGAGCGTAGTCTCGAAGAGACGATGCTGCTGCGCCCCGTTGTCAATTTGTCAAATTTTTGCAGCGTCCACTGTGGCTGTGAAGGCCGATTCTTGAGTGGCAGTCCTTGCCGCAGCCAAAGCAGACGAAACAGGATGACATTGGTGGTAGTGCTGCGTTTTGTTTTCGCCGCATCCTCTTCTCCGCCGCATGCTGGTGTATATTACTACTATTATTGTATTCAACCTCCGTTACCGGAGAGGAAACAAATGTTTTGCTCGCCTTTCCCCTATTGTTATTATTATTATTACTACTATTATTCTATTCAACCTCCGTTACCGGAGAAGAAACAAATGTTTTGCTCGCCTTTCCCCTATTGTTATTATTATTATTACTACTATTATTGTATTCAACCTCCGTTACCGGAGAAGAAACAAATGTTTTGCTCGCCTTTCCCCTATTGTTATTATTATTATTACTACTATTATTGTATTCAACTTCCATTACCGGAGAAGAAACAAATGTTTTGCTCGCCTTTCCCCTATTGTTATTATTATTATTACTACTATTATTGTATTCAACTTCCGTTACCTGAGAAGAAACAAATGTTTTGCTCGCCTTTCCCCTATTGTTATTATTATTATTACTACTATTATTGTATTCAACCTCCGTTACCGGAGAAGAAACAAATGTTTTGCTCGCCTTTCCCCTATTGTTATTATTATTATTACTACTATTATTGCATTCAACCTCCGTTACCGGAGAAGAAACAAATGTTTTGCTCGCCTTTCCCCTATTGTTATTATTATTATTACTACTATTATTGTATTCAACTTCCGTTACCGGAGAAGAAACAAATGTTTTGCTCGCCTTTCCCCTATTGTTATTAATATTATTACTACTATTATTGTATTCAACCTCCGTTACCGGAGAAGAAACAAATGTTTTGCTCGCCTTTCCCCAATTGTTATTATTATTATTATTACTACTATTATTGTATTCAACCTCCGTTACCGGAGAAGAAACAAATGTTTTGCTCGCCTTTCCCCTATTGTTATTATTATTATTATTACTACTATTATTGTATTCAACCTCCGTTACCGGAGAAGAAACAAATGTTTTGCTCGCCTTTCCCCTATTGTTATTAATATTATTACTACTATTATTGTATTCAACCTCCGTTACCGGAGAAGAAACAAATGTTTTGCTCGCCTTTCCCCAATTGTTATTATTATTATTATTACTACTATTATTGTATTCAACCTCCGTTACCGGAGAGGAAACAAATGTTTTGCTCGCCTTTCCCCTATTGTTATTATTATTATTATTACTACTATTATTGTATTCAACCTCCGTTACTGGAGAAGAAACAAATGTTTTGCTCGCCTTTCCCCAATTGTTATTATTATTATTATTACTACTATTATTGTATTCAACCTCCGTTACCGGAGAGGAAACAAATGTTTTGCTCGCCTTTCCCCTATTGTTATTATTATTATTATTACTACTATTATTGTATTCAACCTCCGTTACTGGAGAGGAAACAAATGTTTTGCTCGCCTTTCCCCTATTGTTATTATTATTATTATTACTACTATTATTGTATTCAACCTCCGTTACCGGAGAGGAAACAAATGTTTTGTTCGCCTTTCCCCTATTGTTATTAATATTATTACTACTATTATTGTATTCAACCTCCGTTACCGGAGAAGAAACAAATGTTTTGCTCGCCTTTCCCCAATTGTTATTATTATTATTATTACTACTATTATTGTATTCAACCTCCGTTACCGGAGAGGAAACAAATGTTTTGCTCGCCTTTCCCCAATTGTTATTATTATTATTATTACTACTATTATTGTATTCAACCTCTGTTACTGGAGAAGAAACAAATGTTTTGCTCGCCTTTCCCCTATTGTTATTATTATTATTATTACTACTATTATTGTATTCAACCTCCGTTACCGGAGAGGAAACAAATGTTTCGCTCGCCTTTCCCCTATTGTTATTATTATTATTACTACTATTATTGTATTCAACCTCCGTTACCGGAGAGGAAACAAATGTTTTGCTCGCCTTTCCCCTATTGTTATTATTATTATTATTACTACTATTATTGTATTCAACCTCCGTTACCGGAGAAGAAACAAATGTTTTGCTCGCCTTTCCCCTATTGTTATTAATATTATTACTACTATTATTGTATTCAACCTCCGTTACCGGAGAAGAAACAAATGTTTTGCTCGCCTTTCCCCAATTGTTATTATTATTATTATTACTACTATTATTGTATTCAACCTCCGTTACCGGAGAGGAAACAAATGTTTTGCTCGCCTTTCCCCTATTGTTATTATTATTATTATTACTACTATTATTGTATTCAACCTCCGTTACCGGAGAAGAAACAAATGTTTTGCTCGCCTTTCCCCTATTGTTATTAATATTATTACTACTATTATTGTATTCAACCTCCGTTACTGGAGAAGAAACAAATGTTTTGCTCGCCTTTCCCCTATTGTTATTAATATTATTACTACTATTATTGTATTCAACCTCCGTTACCGGAGAGGAAACAAATGTTTTGCTCGCCTTTCCCCTATTGTTATTAATATTATTACTACTATTATTGTATTCAACCTCCGTTACCGGAGAAGAAACAAATGTTTTGCTCGCCTTTCCCCAATTGTTATTATTATTATTATTACTACTATTATTGTATTCAACCTCCGTTACCGGAGAGGAAACAAATGTTTTGCTCGCCTTTCCCCTATTGTTATTATTATTATTATTACTACTATTATTGTATTCAACCTCCGTTACCGGAGAAGAAACAAATGTTTTGCTCGCCTTTCCCCTATTGTTATTAATATTATTACTACTATTATTGTATTCAACCTCCGTTACTGGAGAAGAAACAAATGTTTTGCTCGCCTTTCCCCTATTGTTATTAATATTATTACTACTATTATTGTATTCAACCTCCGTTACCGGAGAGGAAACAAATGTTTTGCTCGCCTTTCCCCTATTGTTATTATTATTATTATTACTACTATTATTGTATTCAACCTCCGTTACCGGAGAGGAAACAAATGTTTTGCTCGCCTTTCCCCTATTGTTATTATTATTATTACTACTATTATTGTATTCAACCTCCGTTACCGGAGAAGAAACAAATGTTTTGCTCGCCTTTCCCCTATTGTTATTATTATTATTATTACTATTATTGTATTCAACCTCCGTTACCGGAGAAGAAACAAATGTTTTGCTCGCCTTTCCCCTATTGTTATTATTATTATTATTACTATTATTGTATTCAACCTCCGTTACCGGAGAGGAAACAAATGTTTTGCTCGCCTTTCCCCTATTGTTATTATTATTATTACTACTATTATTGTATTCAACCTCCGTTACCGGAGAAGAAACAAATGTTTTGCTCGCCTTTCCCCTATTGTTATTATTATTATTATTACTACTATTATTGTATTCAACCTCCGTTACCGGAGAAGAAACAAATGCATGTAAGTTCTCATATAAAAGACACACGATAAAATAGTAAAATGAGTCTTTGTGATAAACCTACTAGAATTGCAGAAAGCTCGTTTAGTGGATGATTCGCTCATGGATACGACCCTGTCCAGCAGGGCCACACGTACAGCTACATGACTCACAATAAAATTACTTATATTACTCAGAACCTTATCTATTTGCAATACCCAGAGGCTTTCCAATTCCAAGACTTTGTTTGGTTAACTTTCCGTGTAGCGATTCAGGTCACTGCATCTGGACAACAAATGTATGCTTAGCCTAATATCAACGATGTTGCCGTGTGTAATTTAGTTAATAGTTCATTGCTCATTGATGTCAAGACAGCCAGACAGCATTATGAGTGTCGGGGCACACGATGTTATCTGAGTGGTAACAATCGTGTATCTATGCTCGTTTGATTGTTCAAACGTAAGAAGTGAAAAAGTACGTTCAAATGTTAATTTGTCCTTACATAACGGGAATAACACTCGTGGTGTTATATCTCGGGTAACACTCTCTTGACATCAACAGTTCCCTCCACATTTCAGTTCTCATGCCAGATAGGGGAACCACTACGAGGGAATCCCACCTAGGGAATTTCCGTCACAATGTTTTTAGGAAGCTTATGACATACACATATGAAATTCGGGAATTTAGGCCACATTGTTTTTAAAAAGCTTCTGGCATACCAAAGTGAAATGAAGTTGTTTGTCACCTGGGAATTTCAGTTTTTTGTAGTTTTGGTGGTTGTGTACAACTGGTGTCCTTGGCAAAGTTTGAACGTATGGACGAGTGTAAGGACAGATAGTAGCCGATTTTATCAACACATATCTGTAGACTCTACCAATTGATGCATCAATGGAAATATATTTTAATACCCTTCACAACAGTATTACAGGAACATACAATTATGCATGGATGACGTTGCACTCTTTCGATGTGTCTGCATCATGTACAGCTAACCTCATCGTCCGATATGCCAACCCCAATGTCATCATCAGTCGAAACGAGGATGACGTCTGCCAGGGGTTGGTCGTGGGTCCTGGTGTGAAGGAAGGAAGATGTGCAGGTGTTGAGACATCTCCCTCTCCTTTCTCCTCTGCCGCTTCTCCGCCTCGTGAAGTAGGCGGTCGGTCTCGAAGCGGGCCGCTGCCTGGCGCCAAAGTGAACGGTCGGTAGCCATATCTTCCCAAGTGTTGATGTTAATATGACCCTTCTTCATGTAGTGTTTGGCAGTGTCTTTAAATCTTTTTCTATGCTCATATATATATATATATATATATATATATATATATATATATATATATATATATATATATATATATATATATATATATATATATATATATATATATATATATATATATATATATATATATATATATATACATATCCGGACGTTTCTTTCACACCGGTATTGCAAGGACAAACTTAAATGCCTAATATGTAAACATGGTGAAGTGATCTGTTCAGCAATGCTTGCAGTGTTTGTGGCCGTTTCAGGACACTTGGCGAGACAGGCAGTGTTCTTGAAGGTAGCCAGGCATGAGAAGTTGTCTTGCTGTCTGTATTTTAAACCACCATGCACTTCATCACTTAAGCCACCATACGCTTCATCACTTCCACAAGCAGCAATTCCGCAAGTTATATTTGCCACCACTTTCCAGCAACAATGAGTCTCTTGTCACCAAGCCGATTGTCTCTGAAGACGCACGTTCTGAGGATCAACGCACATCATCCATATCCAGACATCCCCACCCCAGCTGCATATGGGTGGAAGGTTGATGAGAATGAAAAGCTGGAATATGACTGGACTGAGCGTGACACCCTGCTACAAAGGTTTATGGATACTATGTCTGAAAATGCCATCGACACCGAAAACGATGAAGAAAATGAACAAGTGGCCAACCTGACGGACACCATCTACAATGAACAAGTGGCCAACCTGGCGGACACCATCTACAATGACGGAGCTGCTGGTGCTGAAGACAACCCAACTGCACTGACCAAATGACTGGTCAGCAATGCTTCTAGTATGCTGACAAAAATATCCAATTATAAATAGTATTTATTAAATATGCATGTTTGCACGTGCGTGCTTATTTGATATACACTGAATGTTATGTGTGTGTATATGCTTACGCACGCGCGCTCACGCGCACACAAGGTAAAATCAACAGAGAAACACACTAATGCACGAACGCAAGCGTGTACGTGCATGCATGCGTGCGCGCATTTGTGCGTGCGTGCGTTCATGCATGTGATTTTTTTTCTTTTTGTCCATGCTATATACATATGAAAACGAGGGGAACTTAAACGTACATAAAATAAACATACACCTTTCCACTAATACCAAACTTAATATGGTTACAATTATATAAGTTAATTAAGGCGCATCCGCGATGTCATGGAGCAGTTATGCATTATAACTTTCCACATATACCCAATTCCATGTGGTTTAGCATGATTTGTAACGTATTGTGAGGAAATATATATCCCTACTCAAATACTAAGTGTTTCAGCTCATTGGTCAAACTTCTAGACTTCTAGACACTCCCTGTCGAATACGCAGCAATTGTCAAGTGGCAAACAACTATATTTCAAATTGTTATTATATAAGGTCATAAAAAGATTGTCTTAAAAATTGCCTAGGGGGTAAGGGGTTATATCTGGCCCACGGACTAATAATCAAGCACATCAGGAGTAACTCCTGGGTACCGGTGTAGTATTGTAAATGGACCCCCGTGCAAATGGACCCGGGGTCCATTTACCACAGTGGTAAATGGACCGGGGGGGGGGGTCCATATTCAATCGTGGTAAATGGACCTGGGGCGTCCATATTCAATCGTGGTAAATGGACCCCGGGCGTGTAAAACGTACCCCCATCTGTTCAGTTGTATTATTGGTACAGATAAAGCAATGATACTCAGGGGCATTATTTTATTTGAATTTCTATTTTAGCACTAAATAGCTTTTGGTGGACTGCTTGGAGGGATGTCTGTTCTCAATGACCGTGGAAATGTACCCCCTCCTACCACGCATCTCCGTTTAGCTCGTAGATTAACTTCACATCAAACGATCATGAGCAGTTAATTGTCTAGTCGTGGAACTGAATCCCGGGCGTGGAAATGGAAATGTAATCGTGAAAAAAAAATAGGTAGGGACCGTTCTCAATGGCCGTGGGAAATGTACCCCCTTTTGATAGACTGCTTGGATATGGGGAGGGGAGTCTGTTCTCAATGGCCGTGGAAAATGTACCCCCTTTGGATAGACTGCTTGGATATGGAGAGGGGAGTCTGTTCTCAATGGCCGTGGAAAATGTACCCCCTTTTGATAGACTGCTTGGATATGGAGAGGGGAGTCTGTTCTCAATGGCCGTGGAAAATGTACCCCCTTTTGATAGACTGCTTGGATATGGGGAGGGGAGTCTGTTCTCAGTGGCCGTGGAAAATGTACCCCCTTTTGATAGACTGCTTGGATATGGGGAGGGGAGTCTGTTCTCAATGGCCGTGGAATATGTACCCCCTTTTGATAGACTGCTTGGATATGAGGAGGGGAGTCTGTTCTCAAGGCCGTGGAAAATGTACCCCCTTTTGATAGACTGCTTGGATATGGGGAGGGGAGTCTGATCTCAATGGCCGTGGAAAATGTACCCCCTTTTGATAGACTGCTTGAATATGGGGAGGGGAGTCTGTTCTCAGTGGCCGTGGAAAATGTACCCCCTTTTGATAGACTGCTTGGATATGGGGAGGGGAGTCTGTTCTCAGTGGCCGTGGAAAATGTACCCCCTTTTGATAGACTGCTTGGATATGGGGGGGGAGTCTGTTCTCAGTGGCCGTGGAAAATGTACCCCCTTTTGATAGACTGCTTGGATATGGGGAGGGGAGTCTGTTCTCAATGGCCGTGGAAAATGTACCCCCTTTTGATAGACTGCTTGGATATGGGGAGGGGAGTCTGTTCTCAGTGGCCGTGGAAAATGTACCCTCTTTTGATAGACTGCTTGGATATGGGGAGGGGAGTCTGTTCTCAATGGCCGTGGAAAATGTACCCCCTTTTGATAGACTGCTTGGATATGGGGAGGGGAGTCTGTTCTCAAGGCCGTGGAAAATGTACCCCCTTTTGATAGACTGCTTGGATATGGGGAGAGGAGTCTGTTCTCAGTGGCCGTGGAAAATGTACCCCCTTTTGATAGACTGCTTTGATATGGGGAGGGGAGTCTGTTCTCGGTGGCCGTGGAAAATGTACCCCCTTTTGATAGACTGCTTGGATATGGGGAGGGGAGTCTGTTCTCAGTGGCCGTGGAAAATGTACCCCCTTTTGATAGACTGCTTGGATATGGGGAGGGGAGTCTGTTCTCAGTGGCCGTGGAAAATGTACCCCCTTTTGATAGACTGCTTGGATATGGGGAGGGGAGTCTGTTCTCAGTGGCCGTGGAAAATGTACCCCCTTTTGATAGACTGCTTGGATATGGGGAGGGGAGTCTGTTCTCAGTGGCCGTGGAAAATGTCCCCCCTTTTGATAGACTGCTTGGATATGGGGAGGGGAGTCTGTTCTCAAGGCCGTGGAAAATGTACCCCCTTTTGATAGACTGCTTGGATATGGGGAGGGGAGTCTGTTCTCAAGGCCGTGGAAAATGTACCCCCTTTTGATAGACTGCTTGGATATGGGGAGGGGAGTCTGTTCTCAGTGGCCGTGGAAAATGTACCCCCTTTTGATAGACTGCTTGGATATGGGGAGGGGAGTCTGTTCTCAAGGCCGTGGAAAATGTACCCCCTTTTGATAGACTGCTTGGATATGGGGAGGGGAGTCTGTTCTCAATGGCCGTGGAAAATTTACCCCCTTTTGATAGACTGCTTGGATATGGGGAGGGGAGTCTGTTCTCAAGGCCGTGGAAAATGTACCCCCTTTTGATAGACTGCTTGGATATGGGGAGGGGAGTCTGTTCTCAAGGCCGTGGAAAATGTACCCCCTTTTGATAGACTGCTTGGATATGGGGAGGGGAGTCTGTTCTCAATGGCCGTGGAAAATGTACCCCCTTTTGATAGACTGCTTGGATATGGGGAGGGGAGACTGTTCTCAATGGCCGTGGAAAATGTACCCTCCTCCTTCCATGTGCCTGCTATCTTTAAACAAACTGTGTTATTTATTGGTTATTATTTATTGCTATTTATTGCCCCACTGGTTATAATGTGTGCAACTTCCACGGCCCGTGTTGTTGTTGTTACGTTGTTTATATGGGGAGGGGGTCCGTTCTCAATGGCCACAGAAAATGTACCCCCCCCTTCCATGTGCCTACTACCCTGGATAGAAATATCTCTAATATGTACAACTTACATAGTGACTTCAAAACGGAGACCTATTTGCTTGTTTTGACACGCAATGATACAGACGAGAATTGTAATCTGTTAAGGTTTGTTTAAAAATAAACTTAATTCATTGATTGAAATGGATTTCTTTGTTATTGTAATAACCTATTGAATCCATTTGATGTGGATCTATTTTCCACAGCGTAAAATGGACCGGGTCCATTTTCAACGGTGATCGCACATGGTAAATGGACCCCGGTCCATTTTTCATGATGGGGGTCCATATTTCACAGTGGAAAATGGACCGGGGGTCCATTTACCACGGGGGTCCATTTACAATCTCACACCGGCACTACTTATCCCATAACATGGTTGTATACACTCGTTTAACCTGTTGTCGACATGACTGGAGTTATTAACATTATGATCGAACACCAGTATTTATTAACATCACGATCGAACACCAAGTTCCGGTATTTTAAGTGTATCTACATTCCATAAAATGTTGTCACCCCTTTGGCTCATGACACAAGGGACATTTAGCCAACAATCAGTGCTTTCGATTCTTCAAACACAAACTTTAATCGCCATCTATTGCTGTATTTTAAACATATATAGATGTGGTACTGTAACATTTGACAACTGCAGAGAACACAGTGACATAATCTGCATAAGCCTATTAACATCATCACATCAAGCATCACACAAATACATACCCTAGCTACGTTTAGACAGGTCAGTCGAAATATATTTTACTTACCCTTCCGCCATGCTTCAGAGTCGAATACGAAAATGTTCACAATTGTAATCACTATTCCGAAGGCGAAGATATAGTATAACGTTTTTGGCCTCGCTTGACGGGCTAAAGCGTGGATTACTCTAACGAGCATAGCTAATAGCATAGATATTCCAGACAGGTATCACGTTGTATATCACGTTGACTGCAGACGAATTTTTTTTACAAATGACCGTGAGCACGCGCCATTGACGACACTCCCCAACCGTGCCGCAACTCACCATATCATAAATGATGGTGTGATAAATGTCCACGCGTCGTTGTCCTGGGGTTGTGACGTGCGACAGCGGTGTGCAAGTCTGCAATTTTCCACCTACGAAATATTGCAAGGACCAGGCGTTACATGAATCGTGGAGCGACGGAACAAATTGTCCGTGCGTTTATCAACAGCAGACTTGACGCTGGGAATGCTCCGTCGACTGTCTCGAAAGTTAATACAACGGCTGCAGAGTGCAGAACTGGACGGCCGGCCTTATAGATGGCGCCACGGAATTCTGTTATGTAATACCTCTTCTAATCAAGTTGCGTTGGCTGCCGATAGCAGTACAATAGGAGTTTAAGAACTTTTTACTCGTTCACCGAGCACTGAATGTGTGTGTGTACCGGAGTACATCGACAACTGTGTCACTCGATGTCACTCAAAGCGGTCGATGCGCTCTACGGAATCCACTCAATGTTATCATGCCCGTGGTTTACTAGGAAAACCTTGCCGAACACACAGCATTTATATGTCATGGCCGCGTCAGGCCATTAGCCAGAATTGTGAAATTTTCCATTTTTACCCATTATCACTTTTTTATTTACCAGTTATGCAAAACAAAACACGTATCGTTAGGGTTAATTTGTAGTAGTCAAGTAAATGTTCGGTAAAATCTTTGGAGAAACGATATTGTGACAGTGCATACGTGAAGAAGAAAAAAATGCTGAAACGTTACGTCAAAATCACGCCAATCCCTAAATGTAAACAGTCCAACGAGTCATGACATTCATAACGGTGTTTTGTCAAAAATCAAACTGACCGTATTGATCTAAGAGTTCAACCACAGTTGGTCTACTACACCCTTCTCATCTATTCACTTATAATATTATATCCGTACTACTGGCATTTGCAGGATGTACATGTTTGCAGATATATTCACAATCATTAATAATTCTAAAAACTTAAATTTTGCCTCCTCTCAATATTTTTGCTATAAGGCTTGGTAACTCAATCGTTACAAATAAAAAAAAAACACTATACTTGTCGCCACATGTTGATATATTTTTTGAGATCAACTTATGACTTTGTTGAATAAAAACGGAATAATTGTGACACGTCGATAGTGCTACAAAAACTAAATTGATGTAAAGAAAGTATACAATAATTAACATAACGATGGCACAAGTGGTACAGTCGTACCACCCCCCCCCCACAGTTTATGTGCAGTTTCAAGTTACGTACGATCAACTTTGGCTCAATGTTGGCATCCCAAGCTACTGTCATTTAACGGCTGCCGACGTACAACCAACTTTGGCCGAAGGTTGGCGTCCCAAGCTACTGCCATGTAACGGCTGTCGACGTACAACCAACTTTGGCCGAAGGTTGGCGTCCCAAGCTACTGCCATGTAACGGCTGCCGACGTACAACCAACTTTGGCCGAAGGTTGGCATCCCAAGCTACTGCCATGTAACGGCTGCCGACGTACAACCAACTTTGGCCGAAGGTTGGCGTCCCAAGCTACTGCCATGTAACGGCTGCCGACGTACAACCAACTTTGGCCGAAGGTTGGCGTCCAAAGCTACTGCCATGTAACGGCTGCCGACGTACAACCAACTTTGGCCGAAGGTTGGCGTCCCAAGCTACTGCCATGTAACGGCTGCCGATGTACAACCAACTTTGGCCGAAGGTTGGCGTCCCAAGCTACTGCCATGTAACGGCTGCCGACGTACAACCAACTTTGGCCGAAGGTTGGCATCCCAAGCTACTGCCATGTAACGGCTGCCGACGTACAACCAACTTTGGCCGAAGGTTGGCGTCCCAAGCTACTGCCATGTAACGGCTGCCGACGTACAACCAACTTTGGCCGAAGGTTGGCGTCCAAAGCTACTGCCATGTAACGGCTGCCGACGTACAACCAACTTTGGCCCAAGGTTGGCATCCCAAGCTACTGCCATGTAACTGTCGACAAAGCTGCTACGTCTCACGTATTTGGCAGTGGAAGTATTGCTTCGTATATATCTGACTTTAATGATTATCTAGTAACTGTATAGCGGAGAGTGGTCTTTTTCCATGTTAAAACTGATCAAGGATGCAGAACACGGAACCACAACGAGCCAGAACATAATCGTTCATCTGACTATGCTCAATACGTAATGGGGCATCGTGCGTCGCATTAATATTGACAAGGTTTTGTCTCACTTCGGTGCTGCCAAAATGGTCAAACAGTTCATTGGTGTTTGAGAAAATTCAACATACTGTAAAATCAGATCTGACTATTCACATGATGGCATCTGCAGAACCTTTCGCAACCATAATTTGGTGGAAAGTATTCGGATGTCACTCTTTATTTGTTTAGGAGAACATGTGCGGTGTCTATTTTAGGTTTTTATACTGTATTATTTTCTGGTATGTCATTGTATGATGTAATTCTTGCATGCTATTGTACGCTGTATTTTCTTGTTTGTCATTACACGTTGTATTATCGTATATGTATGTTTGTATGTTGTCGTTGACAGCCATCTTTGAATGCCCATGGTCAAACAAGTAAAAGTTAAGGTTATGAGGTTACCTCCAAGGTCAATACCACGCGTCTCGATCTTCGTCTTTCTCGCACTAGCTAAGGGCCCCACAAAAGGTGTGTAGGCCACCAGGTGCCCACATTATTAATCCGGCGCTGTGAGAGTCACGCATCTGGCTTCTAGCTCTCACGCAGCTATCCATTAATATCACGCATGTTAGCTGTTACAATTAACAGTTAATACAAATAAGCTTGTTTGCATGCACGTGTTGGTAAACAAGTATTATTTCCATGCATGTGTTGGTAAACAAGTATTATTTCCATGCATGTGTTGGTATATAAGTATTATTTCCATGCACGTGTTGGTATATAAGTATTATTTTCATGCACGTGTTGGTAAACAAGTATTATTTCCATGCATGTGTTGGTATATAAGTATTATTTCCATGCACGTGTTGGTATATAAGTATTATTTCCATGCACGTGTTGGTATATAAGTATTATTTCCATGCACGTGTTGGTATATAAGTATTATTTCCATGCACGTGTTGGTATATAAGTATTATTTCCATGCATGTGTTGGTATATAAGTATTATTTCCATGCATGTGTTGGTATATAAGTATTATTTCCATGCATGTGTTGGTATATAAGTATTATTTCCATGCATGTGTTGGTATATAAGTATTATTTCCATGCACCCGCTGGTAGCGCAGAGCGGTCTGGGGATCCACGAGGTTATTCTTATCATCGTCGACAAACGCCACTCGTGGTTGTTATCGGCAGACAGCACGCGAGATAGGCATGGTTGGCGCGTGATAGGCATGGTTGGCCCGTGTAGTACCGTATGGTTGGCACCAACACACACCAATTGACGCGCGCTGTTGTACGTCTGCCGACTGCGCCGTCTTGATGCTTGATGAGATACTCCCTTTACAGCTGATAACAGATAAACGGGGAGGTAGTATTATATCGAGATCACCAGCTCTATGAGGCGTACTGAGTCCACAACAGGTATTTTCCATTTCCCTGTGTGGGATGTTTTACTTCCCCTGGCATAGACACCAGATAGAAGGGACCAGAGGCTTTTATTGTCTCTTCCGAAAGACACGGGCAAAGTGGGGTGAACGAAATTGCCCAAGTTTCAAAACGACAACAGGTGGTTTTGGACCCCGGTCCCCTCGACCGAAAGTCCACACGACCACCGCGCCCCAGTCGGTGCGATTTTGTTGACATCGTAAAGAATCAACATAAGAAATGTCTAGGAAATTATGTTGAGTTATCGAACAAATGTAACACACGCTCAATACGGTTGAACACAGGTGCGTACGGTTGTAGTCGACGGTACCAGTTTTTGATTGCCGTTCATATTACTATGTGAGTCTGAGCTGCAGTTCACGTTTTAATTATGGAATGACTGATTATAGGACAATCGCATACATTCATTGTCCAGGCTTAAACAAGTAATGTGTTGCTATCAGTGATTTGCTAAGCTTTCGCCAACGGTTCCTCGCCTCAATTGCACGGTCGCGTATATGAAACCAGTATGTGAAATAGTTTACAAACGTGAAACTCTACGGGCCCGTCCCCGAAATCTACAGTCCCGACTCGGACCATAGATTGCCTTAAAATCGCTGAATTGTGACTTTAGTTAGGATATCAGCAGTTCAATAGCTTGCTTTATTGTCTCTTTCCAAAATCGTTATCAGTAACTTCTCGGGAACCAGCTCGAAATATTGGTTCTCGTGGACTTCGTGCTACGCTTTACTGACCAACTATACCAGGTGGACATCACTGGTGTTGAACCAATGCACAGTGTCCTCGGAGACAGATAGCACATTTTAGAACGCTGCTATTCAGAACAGGCGCCGCTTCATTTGTGATCAGTACACAGCTGCGAGGCAGTGTGTGCCCATAATAATAACCGCATGGAGAGGTCCCCGGACGTTGTACCGTCGAGAGCGGCTCCCCGGAGGCTGTGCCGTCGAGAGCGGCTCCCCGGAGGCTGTGCCGTCGAGAACGGCTCCCCGGAGGCTGTGCCGTCGAGAGCGGACCGCGGGTCGGATCCCACAGGTTGGACGGCGAGGTCGGAACTCAGATGGCTGGACAGCGGGGCGGATATCCGATGGTTGTACTGTGGGGTCGGATCTCTGGTGATCGGACCGAGGGGCAGATCTGCTAGCTGTTATTATGTTTATTTAACTTATTATAATATAATATAATTAACTATTTACTCACAACCAACTGCCATTATGAGCATACTCTTTCTCATTGTATAAGTAGGCTATTGTTTTCGTGAAGTCTATAGAGCTCACAATACTTGTGTAGGGTCGTCACCAATAAACGGAAGGTCATCATGTCACAATACACAATCCATGGATATGACCTCCAGCTGGTGGATCGCACATAGTTGCTACTGCACGCAGGGTAGACAACACAAGAGCGTTGCTACAAAGAGATAACACGAGATACTGTCATGGGAAGATCAAAGCACAGTGCTACACTACCCTAGTCCGACCCTTTATGTAGTCTAGTACCCTCACACACCGCAACAATGTAACAACCATGCCGTACTCTGCAGACCCTCGGCCAGGAGCCCCTAGCGTCGAGCACAGGCGAACGTCTACATGCTATATAAAGTGAAACATGGACGACTATAAATCAATATATGTAGGTGGTTCTTGCCAAAAGCCCTACAGCATTTCCAGAGAATATCCACAGTTACACCGTAATTAATTAATTTTCTTTTTTACATCATGCAATATTGTCATGACGAACTTGCAGTGTGTATGTGACTGAAACAAAGTTCATTCATTCATTCATTTATTCATTAAATGCCTTCGGACAACCACATCCATCACCCGAGGACAGCAGTCGAGGTTCTTCATTACATTTTTTAGAACGAATACTTTGACATTTTCTGTTTTCCCGGACACTGCTATGATGTGAAGTAACATGCCCATTTCATCAGCCCAGACAGCGGAGGTATTTAAGAACAGCCTCCAAGGCCGCAAGCTGCTGTAAACACTTCACGGACATGTACGTAGCACATGTAAACACTTCACGGACACGTACGTAGCACCTGTAAACACTTCACGGACATGTACGTTGAACGCGTCGGTACGAAATCCGGTATCGTCATCCTCGGCGATTTCAACGTGCGATACGGCGACAACAGCGATGCGCACGCACGAGCTCTCCACGACATTCTGTCAGACGCCAACATGACACAGAACGTCACCGACGCGACACACAACCGGGGTAATGTGCTTGATCTCGTCATTACCGCCTCTTCTTCTTCCCCTGTTACACGGGTATCCGTCGACGATCTTGTCACCAATCACTTTGCCGTTCTTTGTGACCTCATCACGACCAAGCCACGTCCGCCACTCAAGAAGATAACGTTCCGTCGATATGCTGCGATAGACAATTCCAACTTCAGGAAAGATCTCTGTGAGTGTGGTTTCATCACCCAGCCTGCATGTGACGTAGGCGGCCTGATCGATCAGTACCACACGGAGCTTTCCTGTCTGGTTGATCGTCACGCACCACTTGTGCAGCGTAATGTCACCGAACGACCTCGCACTCCTTGGTGGTGTCAGGAACTCAGCGAGTTGAAACGTCAGGTGCGTCTTCTTGAACGCACATGGCGACGCAGCAGAACCGACGACCATCGTATTTCGTATAATAAGCTGCGTGACCGATACTGCCGGACGCTGGCTTCCACGAAAGCTGCGTTTTACAGTAAAGAGATCGAGTCAGCCTCGAACGACAACCGAGCAATGTTTCGCATTGCGAACCACCTTCTCGGTCGTAAATGCATGAACCTCTTTCCCAATGACACTATTGGGCCTGATGCTGTTGCTGACCGTTTTGCTTATCACTTCGCCGACAAGATCACCTCGATCCGCAGCCAAATACAGCGTCCTTCAGCTAATGTCGAAAACGCGCAGCCGTGTACTGTTTCTTCGCCTCTCCTTGCGTTTCAACCGGCTTCGCTCGAAGAAGTAACGACACTGATCGAAAATGGCAAGATAAAATCGTGCATGATTGATCCACTGCCCATCGCTATTCTGAAGGCAAATACCTCAATCTTAGCGCCGATCCTCAGGAACGTCATCAACCTCTCTTACGAGTCTTCCACTGTTCCAGCACGCCTAAAGCACGCTGTCGTCACGCCTCTTCTGAAACGTTCCGGTCTTCCCGTTGACGACTACGCTAGCTATCGACCTATCTCGAACCTTCCGTACGCATCCAAGGTACTAGAACGCCATGTTTCTGCCCAACTGCGTTTGCATCTGCAACACAATAACATCGGGGACCCTTTTCAGAGCGCCTATCGCCCGTCACACAGTGTGGAGACAGCGATTGTGAGTATTCAGGATGATATATTGCGTTCATTGGATACTCGTAAGCACGTAATATTGGTATTGCTCGACCTCAGTGCTGCGTTCGATACTATTGACCACCACCTTCTTCTCGCAGAACTAAACCGAATCGGCGTGCGAGGTGACGCACTTTGCTAGCTTGCGTCCTATCTCACCGACCGAACATTATGTGTCAATGTTGAAGGTCATCTATCTTGCAACATCCAACTGCGACATGGAGTTCCACAGGGCAGTGTTTTGGGCCCTCTCCTCTTTTCTGTCTACTGTGCAGGTCTTTCAGAAGTCTTCTCAAAGCACGGAATTCGCTACCACGTCTACGCGGATGACACTCAGCTGTATGTTGACTTTCCACGTAATGATGCTGCGTCCGCCGCCGACCGGATATCCCGTTGTGTTATTGATGTGAAAGTATGGCTGGCATCGCGCTACCTACTTTTAAACGAGACGAAGACAGAGGCGGTACTGTTCTCAGTACCGAACAACCGTGTTCCACAGCCACCTCCTATTCTCATCGACATCTGCGGATGTAGCGTCAGCACTTCAGCCAACATACGTGACCTTGGCGTACAGCTCGACTCCACGATGTCGATGGCCGCACACGTTAGCCATACTTGCCGGACTGCCTACGCCCAACTACGTGGCATAGCGCGAATACGATCATCTCTACCGCTCAGAGCGTGCAAGACGCTTGTACACGCTCTTGTCACGTCGCGACTCGACTTCGGAAACGCGGCCCTGTACGGCAATACCGGAACCCTGCTGCATCGACTTGAGATGGTCCAGCGATCCGCTGCGCGTGTCGTCCTCTGCCTACGTCGACGTGACCAACACAGCATGACGGCGGCACTGCGAGAGCTGCACTGGCTACAGGTGGCGCAGCGAATTCAGTTTAAACTGTTGACCTTGATGCACGGCGCCGTGCATGCAAACACTCCACGTTACCTTGCTGACAGTACATCTCCCTATGTTCCCTGTCGCAGTCTTCGTTCGGCAGACCAATCTCTCATTGTTGTTCCTAGGGTAAACCTGGAACGGCTTGGCCGACGAGCTTTCTCGTGTGCAGGTCCCACCCTCTGGAACTCTCTTCCAATAGGGCTAAGAACGCAACGCGATTGTAAACATTTTAAGAGGGACTTGAAAACCTTTCTCTTTAATCAAGCTTTTTCGTAATTTTGTGTGTGTATGTACATGTATAACGTGTGTATGTATGCATGGATGTATGTATGTATATGTATGTGTGTATGTAAATATATATATATATATATATATATATATATATATATATATATATATATATATATATATATATATATATATATATATATACATATATATATATATATATATATATGTTGTGTGTATGTATATGTGTATATGTATGTATATGTATGTGTGTGTATGTATATATGTGTGTGTATGTGTGTGTATGTATGTATGTATGCGTATGTGTGTGTATGTGTATATGTACATGTTGCATATGTATATATGTGTTATCTTATGTAATGCCTGTATTGCAATAATTATATTCACTAATGTAATCTATTTTATTAATTTATTTTACTTATTTATTTTTATTGTAAACACCCCTGATTCTATTTTTAGAGATATGCGGTGTCTAAATAAACTTGATTTGATTTGATTTACGTAGCACCTGTAAACACTTCACGGACATGTACGTAGCACCTGTAAACACTTCACGGACATGTACGTAGCACCTGTAAACACTTCACGGACATGTACGCAGCATCTGTAAACACTTCCCGGACATGTACGTAGCACCTGTAAACACTTCACGGACATGTAGGTAGCACCTGTAAACACTTCACGGACGGACATGTACGTAGCACCTGTAAACACTTCACGGACGGACATGTACGTAGCACCTGTAAACACTTCACGGACATGTACGTAGCACCTGTAAACACTTCACAGACATGTACGCAGCACCTGTAAACACTTCCCGGACATGTACGTAGCACCTGTAAACACTTCACGGACATGTACGTAGCACCTGTAAACACTTCACGGACATGTACGTAGCACCTGTAAACACTTCACGGACATGTACGTAGCACCTGTAAACACTTCACGGACATGTACGTAGCACCTGTAAACACTTCACGGACATGTACGTAGCACTTGTAAACACTTCACGGACATGTACGTAGCACCTGTAAACACTTCACGGACATGTACGTAGCACCTGTAAACACTTCACGGACATGTACGTAGCACCTGTAAACACTTCATGGACATGTACGCAGCACCTGTAAACACTTCCCGGACATGTACGTAGCACCTGTAAACACTTCACGGACATGTACGTAGCACCTGTAAACACTTCACGGACATGTACGTAGCACCTGTAAACACTTCACGGACATGTACGTAGCACCTGTAAACACTTCACGGACATGTACGTAGCACCTGTAAACACTTCACGGACATGTACGTAGCACCTGTAAACACTTCACGGACATGTACGTAGCACCTGTAAACACTTCACGGACATGTACGTAGCACCTGTAAACACTTCACGGACATGTACGCAGCACCTGTAAACACTTCCCGGACATGTACGTAGCACCTGTAAACACTTCACGGACGGACATGTACGTAGCACCTGTAAACATTTCACGGACATGTACGTAGCACCTGTAAACACTTCACGGACATGTACGTAGCACCTGTAAACACTTCACGAACATGTACGTAGCACCTGTAAACACTTCACGGACATGTACGTAGCACCTGTGAACACTTCACGGACATGAACGTAGCACCTGTAAATACTTCACGGACATGTACGTAGCACCTGTAAACACTTCACGGACATGTACGTAGCACCGGTAAACACTTCACGGACATGTACGTAGCACCTGTAAACACTACACGGACTTGTACGTAGCACCTGTAAACACTTCACGGACATGTACGTAGCACCTGTAAACACTTCACGGACATGTACTTAGCACCTGTAAACACTTCACGGACATGTACGTAGCACATGTAAACACTTCACGAACATGTACGTAGCACCTGTAAACACTTCACGGACATGTACTTAGCACCTGTAAACACTTCACGGACATGTACGTAGCACATGTAAACACTTCACGAACATGTACGTAGCACCTGTAAACACTTCACGGACATGTACGTAGCACATGTAAACACTTCACGGACATGTACTTAGCACCTGTAAACACTTCACGGACATGTACGTAGCACATGTAAACACTTCACGAACATGTACGTAGCACCTGTAAACACTTCACGGACATGTACGTTGCACCTATAAACAATTCACGGACATGTACGTAGCACCTGTAAACACTTCACGGACATGTACGTAGCACCTGTAAACACTTCACGAACATGTACGTAGCACATGTAAACACTTCACGAACATGTACGTAGCACCTGTAAACACTTCACGGACATGTACTTAGCACCTGTAAACACTTCACGGACATGTACGTAGCACATGTAAACACTTCACAAACATGTACGTAGCACCTGTAAACAATTCACGGACATATACTTAGCACCTGTAAACACTTCACGGACATGTACTTAGCACCTGTAAACACTTCACGGACATGTACTTAGCACCTGTAGACACTTCACGGACATGTACGTAGCACCTGTAAACACTTCACGGACATGTACTTAGCACCTGTAAACACTTCACGGACATGTACGTAGCACATGTAAACAATTCACGGACATGTACGTAGCACCTGTAAACACTTCACGGACATGTACGTAGCACCTGTAAACACTTCACGGACATGTACGTAGCACCTGTAAACACTTCACGGATATGTACGTAGCACATGTAAACACTTCACGGACATGTACGTAGCACCTGCAAACACTTCACGGACATGTACGTAGCACCTGTAAATAACGACACCAACCATCACATATTTGCACACAGCACTATTTGTTCAGAGGAATAGGCACAAACCCATTAGGCACTACACGATTGTACGAAATACCCCTTCGTAGGGTAATGCACAGTAAAGGAAGAAGACGTATGCGCGGCGTCGGTCACCTGGTTACGTAGGTTATTTGTTACTAGCGGATGACGTTTTAGACGCCACGTGATTACGCTTTTGTATAAAATCTGGTACCACTATTACGTCATTTGCCGGGAGCCGGGGAAACCCTATCTTGCAAATAAAATGGGATCGATTGCAGCTCAAAATGTTTCTTGCCACCATTATTCAAATTCAGGGTATCTCGCAACACTGGCTTTCCCACAATATTGGCTTTCGACTTTTTTGACTCTAGGGCATACCTATGCTCTGCTTGAATGAACCCATCTACGAAGATCATCTTCACTTCTTGCATATCATCATACTGGTTCGACAGCAAGTCACTTCACGTTCGTTTCACAATCACATAAAATCGCCGGCACATCAGTACCCCGTACCATTGGTAACATCTTTCGTTGACATTTAAAAAGAGTTTGTAATGTAGAAACCAATCATAACGCTAGTGCAAGCCGGCTTGGCTTATCTATGCTGAAATTTTGAAGAGGCTGAATGTTGGGAGCAGTTTCGTAGTTTCCCTCGTGGAGCGTATACAAGTTTCGGTGAAACTGTCTGCCGGGCTCCCCAAGTGCGCAAATCTGTAACATTTTAATGCACGTCAATGGCTTTCTCAGAAGTTTCCCTTACCAACGTACACATCTCCTGATGATTCTACCAAAATCATCCAAGACCATCTCACGCATGCGTTAACAGGTAGACGCTACACAACCTCTATGAAGAAAACCCATTTGCATTTTCGCATAATTATTATATGTATACGGTGTGGGTGGCTGTCTGACAACTAGCCAAACGTTTCCCCGCCCGCTTAATTTAAGGGTCAGGCCAGGTCAGGCCAAGGTGACACCTTGAGTAAACCGGTTGACAACTCATCAATAATAAGGGGAAGGGCGTCCTCTCCCGACCCACGCAATTAGCTTGCGTTTTGACGAAATACCAATTAATCACAATTGAAATGTTTTCCTCAAGGATAGGCTACATGTCTACATTTATATAATCGTAAAAGCGATAACGTCCTGGATTTTCTGAATAGCAAAATTATCATAATTATTATACCTATATTAACCGCGTAACGAAGCCAATGATTTTACACAGTCGGTCGGTATATGTCAGAATATATATAGTTTACACCAAATAACAAGTTTTTTTACCATCAGACCCATTACCTTTAACATCATGATCGAACACCAAGTACCGGTATTTTAAGTGTATCTACATTCCATAAAATGTTGTCACCCTTTGGCTCATGGCAAAAGGGAAATTTAGCCAACAATCAGTGCTTTAGATTCTTCAACCCCAAACTTGAATCGCCATCTATTGCTGTATTTTACACATATATCGATTTGGTACTTTGAAATTTGACAACTATAGAGAACAGGTGACATACTCGGAATATACATATTAGCATCATCACATCAAGCATCACACAAATACATACTCTAGCTACGTTTAGACAGGTCAGTCGAAATATATTTTACTTACCCTTCCGCCATGCTTCAAAGTCGAATACGAAAATGTTCGCAATTGTAATCACGATTCCCAAGGCGAAGATATAGTATAACGTTTTTGGCCTCGCTTGACGGGCTAAAGCGTGGATTACTCTAACGAGCATAGCTAACGGTGTCAACGTTGACCACAGACGAATAAATGTCGACAAATGACCGTAAGCATTAGCCACTGACGACAATCGCCAATCGTGATGCAACAACAGATATAAATAGAACACCCGTTACTAAAACAAGACAGTAATGATCAGTTGAAACACGATACAGCGATGCAGGCCTGGGCCAGTGATATCCACACTGTTGCATGGCAAGAACCCACTGGAGGCGCAGTGTTTATACTGTTCAGCATCCAGTCTTCGTCATATATCATACCAGCATCTACTAAATAATTTCAGTTATTGAGTGTAATAAATGTACAATGGGTCAACACACATGTCTTACTAATGTGACTGTTAAATAACTATAATAATATGCAGGCTGCAGATGGCAAGCTTATGCCTAAGTTAAGAACAGACCACTGTAAGACAAGTTTGTAAGATGAAATTGCATTTATTACAGCTTACTAACTAAACTGATAAACTGAACTTACTACTAAAATGATACAAGTTTCTCAGTCATTGCACAATTTACACTCCTGATCTGACTTCAGTACCACATCAAGGAGTGAGCCTGTACAAATACAAACAGAGCAAGTAAGCTATTTGTATATCGTAGCATCCAATGTAACATTTACCTAATACCGTATTACATGCACAATATATCCACGCACCTTCTATATCAAATACCATAACTATAACAGTAGCACCACTAAACATGATCGAAATTTAACTTTCTGAAGGGTTCTACACATGTATTAGCAAATGACTGCACGTGGTCAAAATCTCATTAAGCCCTGTTGGACATTCTTTCCTAAGGTTCAAAGACCACTCTTTCCCCATCTTCCAACACGTTAGTAATCAACGTCACCATTAAGTAATTATATCTGATAAAGTAAATACCCTGAAATAAAAAGATGGACAGTTCTCTATCACACAGTATGATACAATTATGAACTTGTTAAGGGGTTCATCACACTTAAGTAATTTACTTTAAATTTGCACATATGTCCCAAATGCAATGTCGTCTAAAACTGTTATGCTTCTAAATTGAAGGGTGGCACTAATTCATGTTCATGCTGACAGTCAACTAAACTATGTTTGTACAACTGAGGATTCTTGCCTGTTAGATCCTGTCTTCTGTCAATATGTACAGTTTTAAGCCACACAGGAAATAACCATATTCGTTGTCCCACAACTGTCTCCAGCAAACCTACAAATGTCTTGGAGAGTTTAACACTAATGCACGCTGCTCACTCAAGTATGAACAACCCAACTGCCCACAATTTTAACACAACTACTGGGACCACCCACACTCAAATAACTAATCAGTCTGGTGGTCATGCCCCTTTAAGAACAATTAAATGACAATGACAAATCTTCAAGTTAATTGGTTCCTGGTGTCATCATCACTGGCTACTAGCCAAAGTTTATACTTCTCAGGTAGCCACCTCATCTTAATTGCTTTTGTTTGCCTTATATTGTACATGATGATGATGAGGAGGAAATAAATTTACTTACTTATTAGTTACTTACTTACTAACTTACTTACTTACTAACTTACTTACTTACTTACACATGTTAGACAACTATTTGTAACATGCTATGTTCACACTATAAACAGTACTACCCCATGTGTCTCGCATGCAACTGTTTCTGCCGTGCAATTAAATTCCGGCCAGTGGTCCACGCCTGCTTCACAGCAGCGAGCTGGCTTATCGCTCTAGTCTATAGGGGAATGATTAATGATGTAATGGTGAGCCGCAACTCACCATATCATAGACTAAAATGTTATGATGGTACGATAAATGTCCACGCGTCGTTGCCCTGGCAATGTGACGTGCGACAGCGGTGTGCAAGTCTGCAATTTTCAACCTATGAAATATTGCAAGGACCAGGCGCTACATGAACCGTGGAGCGACGGTACAAATTGTCCGTGCGTTTGTCAATAGAAGTCAGACCACAGTAGAGAATTGAATTGGTGGCCATGTTAACGTTTTGTCTGATTATAAGAAAATCTTACCATAACAAATTCTGAGAAAAAAATTCGCTGCAACTGACATCATCTCATTGATATGCTGACCAGCTTTTATCAAAATCACATACTTCCACCTCTTTTAAAACGCCCCCACGTGCGATGCCCGTCAATATTGACAAAAATAGCCATGTATTCATGCGCCCACGTGGCCCATAGCAGAAAAATTCCCATAAATCCTTCCACCAGTTAAACTCTACAAAAATGCACTATCCACAGCCAGTAGCTTCCTCAAACAAACATGTGAATATTCCTGCTCAAAGGCACTCATGTCACATAATATTAATTTATTAAGTTCCCATTTCACAATTTCATATGCCCTACATTCGTGTGATACACTAAACACGAAGGTCAACAGTGGTCTTACCCCAATAGCAGACCTGACGCTGGGAATGCGTTGCTCCGGCGACTGTCTCGAAAATAAATACAACGGCTACAGAGTGCATAGCTGGGCGGTCCGCCTTGTGGATGGCGCCACGAATTCTGCCACGCGACACCTCTTCTGATATCGGAGTACATCGACAATTGTGTCACCGGATGTCATTCAACGCGGTCGTTGTGCTCTAGTGAATCCAATATATGTTGTCACACCAGTGGTTTAGTAGAAAAACCTTGCTGAACACAATAATCTCTGTATTGGGCCTCGTCAGACCCATAACCAGAATTGTGAAATTTTCCAATTTACCCATTATCACCTTTTGTATTTATCAGTTATGAAAAACCAGTTACATACGTATCGAGGCTTAATAGGTAGTGGTCAAGTAAACGTCCGTCACAATCTCTGGAGAAACGATATCGTACTGTGCATACGTGAAGAAGAAAAAACTGCTGAAACGTTACGGCTAAATAACGCCAATCCCTAAATGTAAACAGTCCAACGAGTCATGGCATTCATAACGGTGGTTTGTCAAAAATCAAACTGACCGTATTGATCAAAGAGTTCAACCACAGTTGGTCTACTACACATTTGTCCTCTACTCATTTATAATATTATATCCTTACTACTGGCATTTGCAGGATATACGTTTGGTTTACTGCAAATGTCGTGGTTTCAGTGATCCCATGGGTATGGAATGTACGATTGACAGTTCACACTGCGGATCTGATGGCTTTTCTAAAATATTTAATTAACCCTTAATAAAAAAATATGCTACAACAGTATACATATATCTCTTAAATATACTAATTAATCATTGTCACATATTTTTATTGATGTTCTCTTATTTATTCTTGATAGTTACATCATATCCATTAGTGGTTCATATGGATAACTTCTACAACCCGCACCAATGTTTTTGTATGAGGGGCAATTGTCCTAGGTGGCAAATTGCAATGGATGATTACATGTAGTAGACCCAGAAGCCACCGTATGTCATGTCCCATTTTTAGACTCGTGTAAAAAAAATAATTAAGAAGAAAAAGGCCCGTTTTATGACAATAAACACGTGTTGGTTTGAATTAGTTGAAACCAGAGGAATCCGGTTGTAAGTTAGAGGGTGGGAAGGAGTGAGGGAGGGAGTGAGGGAGTGAGGGAGGGAGGGAGGGACGGAGAGAGAGAGAGAGAGAGAGAGAGAGAGAGAGAGAGAGAGAGAGAGAGAGAGAGAGAGAGAGAGAGAGAGAGAGAGAGAGAGAGAGAGAGAGAGAGAGAGAGAGAGAGAGAGAGAGAGAGAGAGAGAGACCTCGGCGCTTGATTGTATCTACTGACTGTCCGTCAACTGACTGTCCAGTAAAAGGTAGCAACTGAATAAACGAAACTAAATTATGAACATAGCTGAAAAAAGCGCTAACGTGAATCAATCAGATCAGTGATGCCACCTGGCGGTAACAGGCAAAATACTTGCCTGGGACCAGACTCGTATCTTATATCGGGGAGTTCACGAAGGGGAGCGAGAGTCAGGCCTTTAAACTACCTAGACTACCGTAACGGTGGTACAAAGTTCATCGTTGGAAATACGATGTGGCCAGTGGACGCCGGCGAACTGTCGCAGGTAACGACAAGACCCGTTTACATTATCGATTAATCGTCCGATTGGTCGAGCGATACAATCCTCCCGAGACAACCCCGATTAGCGATGCCAATTTGTGTCTACGATTGTGTCAACAAGTCATGTTTGACGCGAGTCAAAAGTCGCACCTGGCAGTGTCAGTGGTCTAGACACGTCGCTCGTGTAAACGCACACTGGATTTAGTTGCGCTTTTGGCTTTATTGTTTTGTGTAGTTAAATGCTTTTCCAGAACCACATCGCTGTGATTCTCGTCAGTGTCGAGATGGGTGCGACCACGGCGGCGTTTTTCAGGGCGATATCCTGTTTTTCACGGAGAGTAAAAGTGTGCTGCAACTGTCTCTTACTTGAATTTGTAAGTTGGTGCGTGTTAGAAACGTTCTCAACTGGGGAAAAGTCCAGGAGGGCGCCACTTCGCTGTCTCGACAACTAATTTTGACTTGAAAACATACGCAGTAATTGGTCAGAAAGAATATCGTATTATGATCAACTGATGTGCTGCAGTTGGCTAGCTTACCTCCGACAGTCGTGTCGGGGCAGCAAAGTAGCACACATCACCCGTCTATCACACCAGTCGAATTGCTCCAGCCTAAATTCGAATCGGCGGAAAACAGCCGATCGGGTCGGCGCTTAGCACACACCAGTCAACCAACACCGGTTTTGACGGATTTTCAGTCAGCAGTCGGCGATATCGCAGACTAGTCGGTAGTTGTGTGCAAAAATAAAGCCCTATCCCATATAGAAATTTGAATGACAAAAAGTGCCGCCATCTGATGTCCTGTTGGGTTATTTTTCAGTGTTTGGATCGCCCATGATCTCACGCATGTTTCTCGACACAAATTGACAGCTCTGCTGCTGACGTACAACCGACGTTGGTCCACGATCAACATCCAAAGATAAGCATCCCAATATACTGCCATGGCTGCTACTGTAGTGGCTGCCGATGTAGGCTACAACCAACGTTGGGCCAAGGTCGACATCACAAACTATATGTCGCCATGCAATAAGTCTTGAAAACAAAAGATTAAATGTGCTTCACACCACCCACCCCCCACCTATTTTGGAGGGCCACCCTCCCAGCTCCCACAGTCATCTATATTTTACGACACTATTGTTGACGTTTACTTTCTGTCAACATTTTGTTTACACTTCACAGGCACAGTGACTAACTGTCAGTGGTCGCGGTGCCTGTACACGTAAAGTCATATTCTCATGACAACAACACGTGTCGTGTATTTAAATAGTATGCTCCCCCTGCCGGATAGTTCAAAACTGATAGAAAAGCGCCACCTGTGAACAACTTTATAGCCAATGAGAGATCGTTTACCAGGATCATGACAGCAGACGTGATGTGACGACAAGTATGGCTGTGGCGAAAATGTTTTCCTTTTGGAAGATTGTATTTATTTATATTTTGTATTTTACAAGTGTATCGCATGGAAGAAAACACAGACTTAATATTCAGGTGATTAAATACGACAGAACTGCACAATAGTATGATTATAAAATAAGCCCTAAAATTTCAATATTGTTCAATTTGTTGCGCTATCAGATCATGATGATCTAGACTAGTAACTAGTAAGTAGTATTATAAATATAATTCCAAACGATTCCAAAACAGAAGGCAGATTAAACAGTAGATCTCAGTAACGTTTGCTGATTTAGTATCGCACATATGTATATGATAATAGTCACAACAGCTGCTGGTAATTTGCTTTGTGGTAAATATGTAGGACTTCATAATTCACGTCATATAATATGTTGACGATAATAACCTTCGCTTCAGAGGCAGGGAACATCCCGACAGTTTCAGAAGGCTTATGTCTACGACTACGTGTTTTGATTTTAGTAGCACCCATATTGTGTTATGCTAAACGTCAAGAGAAGTGTCGTACCGCTATGGACGTCTGTAGTTGATTTTCCAATGCTGTTACAGTGGAAAATCAACCACACACACACACACACACACATATATATATATATATATATATATATTATTATTATATATATTATTATTATTCTCTGCAAAGTCCTGCTAGGATATTGTAGTGCCGAGATGATACCTTTCTGTAACATTAAACTGAGTCTTATTGATCGTATAAAATTGTCAACAAGCATGGTGCCCAGTGCCCACGCCTCCAAAAGGGCTGTCAGGTGTTTCGGCCCATGATGGGTTCGGCCCATGGTCTGAAGTCTGAACTAACTGTTTTCACAGCCTGTGAACCATGAAGTGTTTTCACTCACATGGGTCTAAAAAAACAGTGTATATAAAAATGTTGATATAGAAACTTGAACCAATGCTAACATACTAAAACATCACAAAACGAAACAGTGACCAGACCATACTAAAGAACTATGGTGTCAATAACTTGTTTAAATTTGTGATTATCATTTGCTGAATTAAATAAGTTATTTAGGCGTGTATGCCAATCAGAGACCTTTCCGTCTTTGCTACGTGGAATAATCAAAATAATTTGTCAGTATCTTTGACAGCATCCAACTTTTTTGACGCCGTAACTAGCCTCGATTATTCAGGCAGTTGAGGTTGTATGTTGGTGTTTCAGCGAGACTTCCGCCAGCGGATAGATCTCACTCTCTTTGGCTTCCTAAGACATGGCTATCTTGCTGTAAACCTCACCAATTTTCAGCTGACGAACAAAGAAGCGTACCTCACAACAAACAGTGTAAGTAATGAGTTCGAAGGTCGCTGTTGGAGCACTTAAAGCTCCCTACTTGATTTAACCCGCAAATTAAGTTTGTTGGTGTTCAGGTATGTAATGTGTGAATAGTCGAAGTAATGTGCTGCAAACCACACACCAAATTGAACCTTCTCTTGATCCGTTGTCATTTTGTTTTATTTTTTGTGGTTACACCTGTACCCCACTTGCTGGATAGACACCTCGCAAAGACAATTCTGTCAACATAAAATTCCTTGAGGTGGGCTACACAATTTAGAAAAAATACATGCTTCTATTTGTATTAGTTATTTTTTATTTACATTCAAAATAGGAAATATAATTTAGGAACACCCTGTAGTATATAGAGGCAGAGAAGTATTTGTAGATTTTTTTTCAGTGAGTACCAGTATAAAGAAATAAAATCAGACCATACACTCCAGTGGCAAATAGTTATTGGGTAAATAAATGTGGCAACTATATCCCCTCTTGTAGAGTGGACTGGTCCTGGGTACTATTGATGGTTTTTTTGTTGCAGTTTGGTTTCTCTTTGGACAAGACTATGAGTGTTGGGATATCGCCAGCGCTGGTAAGTTGCTACAAAAAGGCCATTTAGAAAATTATCAGTAGAACATGTCAGTGCATGGATCATTCTATTATATTATAGTAAACTATCCTGTACGATTTTCTTCAAAGCAGTAGTCAAATTATTCCCTGAACCAGTTATCCTCATACAAACTAGACTTTGGGTCAGTTATATTGGAATTGGTGAAAATGTAACTGATATTTTCAATTACTGTTTAATAACTAATAATACATAATGACTTTATTTTTACACTATAATCCAAAGTAAAACCCTGTTCAGCAGTGTTTACAAAACTGAAGTGCTAAAATATAAATAATAATAATACATTAAATTTTTCTAAAACTTGGCTAAACAAAACTGAATTAGGCCAACTAAGCCACACATTAAAGTATAAAATATAAAGTATTGAAATAAATAAATACCGGTAGTTAATAAAATAGATTAATTAATAAATAACTAGACATTAAAATATTAGTTGGTAATTACAAATCAGTATGTCTATGATTGCTCTCTTCTCAACTTCACATGTTTATTTCGATTTGGAATTGGTATGTTTGAGGTGGATCTGGTGTTTGTAATTGGTGTGGAATTGGAATTCATATGTAATTGAACCCACGTATGAACCCACACACAAACTCTTGTGGTAGCCACATAGATGAGCCATTTGGAGAACAGAGACCGTATATCCTGTCCTATGTGTCTTGTGTAGACATCTAACTGTCAAAGTGTCTCCTGTTGTAGCAGAATGGTGACAAACACTGTGCACTGCAGAAGAGCAAGCGCAAAGGTGATAATAATATTCCACGTGTCCTCTTCCTGATGGACTTCAAGCAAAAAAGGTACTTTCTATTTCAGTTTGTGAATGCGGTTAAAGTACTGCCACCGGGGTTCAATAGTTTATGCTCGACTTATAACCAAAATGTACAGGGTTCAAGACCAACTGCCGATTTCTAAAAATTGGTTCAACATGTAGTAGAGGAAAGAAAGATGATCACAATTGTTTGGTTTGGTTGGCTGTGCTTGTGATAGTTTATCCCACAGAAGGATTGGCATTAGGTCGAATGGTGCAATTAATCACTCAGCTCATATATTTTAATTAATGTATTTGCATATAGTTCACTATACACCTTTTAATTTACGTTTACCTTACTGAATACTATCCAAGTTCACGAAGATTGACTTAAAGCAGGAAACGCAAAGCAAAACATTAAGCAGGGTTTTTACTGCTGAATTCTAGATTGATGTCAATATTGTGTTGCAGTTGAATTGGAAATCAGCCATTTTTGATTGTTCAGTAGCTTGGAACTGGGTGAAAGCATGCCTTGATGTTAGCCTGGAGGCCTAATCCCATATGGTGAACTTGCAGCTTTGCTCAATAATTCAAGGACAATGCTTGCACCCCTTTGAAAGCTGTTGAAAATACAGCAATATGGGAAGGCAGTTAGTTGAGCCACTGGGTTAGTTGAGCCACCCATGTTACCAGACTTTATTGTTTGTACACTTACAAATGGTTTAACTATGCACAGAGAAGAAGATTATTTACATCACTTGTGAAGTTATCTAGATAAGCTTAATTGTTGAAATGGGGCTAGTTGAGCCACCCAAGGCCCAAGGGAAGTTTAGTTGAGCAGCGGATAATGAACGAAGACGAGTGTTCATTACCACAAAATACATCAAGGAATTTTTCCGAGCAAATTGGGACATCAGATAAATACAAGGCAACATATTAGCAGTTAGTTACACTGATTGCGATTTACCTATAAGTTTACATTACTTAAGTGTGTTGACTTATTAATTAAGTATGTAGACTTGTCAGAGACGTGTTGTGCCCATTAGGTAGATGAGTTGACTGAGTTGTTATGAATTTTTTGTGCAAGGCCTACATAAATTATACAAATAAAGCATTTACGCAACTTAACTCTACACTGTGGCTCAACTTACCCCACACCAAGTGTTTGTTGAGTCAGCTTACCAACCCTGTTTGAATCAGCTATGTATAATTTTCTATGCATGGTAGATATATTATGTTGGTATAAAATGATCTATTAATAATCATAGTTTATGTGAATAAAAAAATGTTTACTTATGAATATGATCGCTCACTAGGCATCAAAAAGAGTGAAAAATGGCACTGCCTTCCCCTACTGGTAAAAAGTCATTGGACCATGTGGCATTTCACACGTCTTTTGGCAACCCATTAGTTCGGCACAATAATTGCATCTAAAAGACGAACTAATATACTGGTATATAGACAGGGTTGTTTGATTTAAATCATGATTTAAATCACTCCAAAAAAATCATTTATTTTTTTTAAATTGCAGATTTATTTGAATTTAACACAAATAATTAGCATCGAGATCAACAAAGTTTTGTATGTTTTTTAATACAAAAGCACAATGTGCGCACATTTGTGTAGTTGTATTGTCAATATTTTATGACATTGTGTATGTTTGAGCTATTCCCTTTCTGAATGCAGTGAAGCCACACAAACATGTCTTCTAGAGGAAGTATCTTTTCAAGTCAGAAGCCCTGAGTTAAAGTCCACTTAGAGCTTGTGCTAGTTGTTACCAATTCAGTATGTTGACTCAAGTGAGACAGTCTGGGCTACAATTATTTAATACTGTACCATTTTGCAGTCTGGTTGGAGATCCTTAGAGTACACAGAGCCCTGGACAGGTGCTAATCCATACTTTCAGTAAACAATAATTATCACTGCTACAGCCACAGACACACAACATGCTTTCCTTTCCAGGACAAATTATGCAACTACAGGGGGTGAGGCGTTGTGGACATGTACCCTCTGTTAAGACAAGTACCCAAATCAATTTGAATAGAACACATTTGAAAGAGTTTATAAATATAAACATCTATATAAATGTCTATATACCAGATTTCAAAACAATCAAATAAATCATTTTAAAAAATCCGATTTAAATAAAAAAAATCCAATAATTTTTTTTTTTAAATCATGATTTTTTTCAACCCTGCATATAGATTTTAATAATAATAATATTTTAAAGAAATTTTCTTTATAATGAAATATTAAAAGATTAGTTTGTAAAACACAAAACTTTTTTATTCTCCAAAATAATAATAGTAATTTAATCACATCCAGACAAAACAATGAGTGACGCACGAAAGAAATACATAACTTTGGCAAATATAGTAGTATACAGGACAAGTCGTCACAGTTTTTCTAGTATGGAACCGTGCTAACTAGCACATGCTCAGCTGTACCGTTTAGTTGCTGGAGTAATCGGTGTCGATCTCTTGAAGACTGGTGGTGGAGCGGAAAGAAGACGACTTCAAACATCTGAATATATCTGTGCTGTCCGTGGAGAAGTATGAAGCAGCGGTGCAGTATCCGGAGGCCTATCAATCCCCCACAAGAACTCGGAGGTCAAGCAAAGGTACTGAGATCAACGTCTATGTAGGGCAGCCATGTAACGGGAAATATCTGTTTTTAATATTTGTAACACTGCATGAGAACACTCGGCTGAAGTTGGAAAAATCACAAAGTGAAATTTCCGTATTTTCTGAAAGTGCATTAATTTTTGTATGGCATAAAAAAACAGAACTTAATTAACTGAAGCGGTTTTGTTTTTATGTCTTTTTGAAATTCCACTTTGGTATGAAGTAAACTGAACTGAAGTTATGGAAGAAACAGAAATGTCAGTTTGTTATTTTACTTCTACAGCCAGGTTATCTTATGCAACGTCATATTTATGCATTTCCACAATATTGGCCAACAGTATTCATGTAACTTACAAATATATGGTTTTGCTGTTTTTCAAAACATTTCGACAGGGCTAAGCTAAAATAATTTAGTAGTTCGTCTAATTATTTAATCTTTAAAACGAACAGCTGGTTCGGAAATGGGCTGCAGGAAATATAATTTAGGTGGTTGTGAATTATTGTTGATTGTGATAATCGCAACATTTGAAAGCATTTTGTACATTTCAGATAAAGTTCAGTTATCGTCTACACTGGCGGGTGTAACTGAGACTACAATAGCGGGTGTAACTGAGACTACACTGGTGGGTGTAACTAACCCAACAAAGGTGCCTCCGAAAAAGGTATCGGTTCCTTCCAACTTGAAGGATATTGCAGTCAAGACAACCTTGCCCTCTGTCAATGCGATGGCCAGTTCGCCCCCTGTTGGTCGTGGTGGGGACAAACATGCGCAAGTCCTGACTTCGAAACCCGCCGACTTGAAGCTAGTCACAGACAGCATTCCTATGATAGAGGACTCAACGGGTCATTTCAGCGTCTATGTGAGTGATGTCATTGTGTTATATGAACAGTCGTGGCATGCTTGAATTGGGGTTTACACTGCCTGATGTTGTTACAGTTGTTTGTATGCGTTGATTTATATCAATTAATTTTAATTTTGTAGGTATTTTTATTTAATTTTAAGGCCTTTTTTATTAGTTGGTTAACTTGGTTTATGGATTTTCTTTACACAAACATGGGTCAGTCGGTCGAGAAAAAAAATTTAAACCAAATATGCAACACCTACTTTATTAAAAATAATTAGTCATCATGAAAGCTGTTTTCGCGGATCCGTAAAAAAATTAATAAAAAATAAAAGCCCTGGGTGTGATTGGAAAATAAAGAATTGGGACATTTGGCCTTTGGGGAAACATACACTGATGCGTGGCACTAACCGAAACAGCTGCTAAGACCCTCGCCCCATGAAACAAAGCACGTTGAGTTACTAGAGCTGCTCTAGTTTTCGCAGTTCTGTACAGTTCCAATTACAAATATTCCACCTGGTGGATGTTTTTGGAACTACATAATGATGCTAGTTGTAAGACCTAATCTGTTGAAGAATGGTGCTTGAGTAAGACCTTGTGTGTAAGCAAATTTGTCGCAAGAAGTGGCTGGTGATGCCACTGAGAGATCTTCTGTAGGCATTTCAATTATTTTACCTGATTTTGATGTGCTTTTACTGGTTTTGCATGCCTGCTTTGACTGGTTTTGCAGTGTAATTTTCATGTTAATTTACTGTGTTTTTTTTAGCTAATGTGTCTGTAGAAATGACAAAATAACTATGTTAGATACAGTTGAGTTTAGAACACCAAGAATGCCTTTGTTACTGGTAACTAATGCTGTTCTGGGTCTGGAAGGGTGTGGACCCAAGACCCGCAGGGCCTAATGGGAACTGCGACTTTGATTCCAAACCTGGAACTGGGACTAGATTAAGAGTTTCGGTTGGGGTTACATGGGTGTTTGGTTGACAGTTCCTGGTGCGCATTGAGCAGGAGATAGAGGAAGGACTCTACAACCTGTTCTTCTACAACTGTTACAACTACAACCAGAGCGTCTCAAGGACCTTCGTTCACTTCTCCGTGAGTACAGTTCCCTCTAGCCATTACAACAGTTTGCCTACCCAGAATCCTTTTAAATCTCCCTCAGTTGATTTAGCCCATCACGAATCAGGTTCGTAGATGTTCACATCTGTAGCGTGTTATTCGTCTTAGTAACATGGGCAGTCGGTTTAATAAAAAAGTGCATATTTTTGTTAGCATCATTGAAAGAATTGAGTTTGATCGTTAGATCGGATGATTTGCAAATCTGTGATTATGTTATATATTTTTTGTTTTCTCCCGATTTTTAACTGGATTCGGATATTTATTAGTTTATCCAAGTTATCGTGAAATGAGACTGAAGCAAGACAAGTGAAAATTTTAATTTCTAAATCATACTTCAGTATGCTGTGATGCGTTTAGTAAAAGCAAATATATACTTGTCTCCATGAACATGTTAACCTGTATTTATGGCATCCATGGTGATGAACATTTATATATATATATATATATATATATGTATATATATATATATATATATATATATATATATATATATATATATATATATATATATATATATATATATATTTAAAACAGAATTTTTATTACATCAGATATACATATGTAGTATGTAGCCACAGAGGAAATAAAGAATCACAAGTGGTAATATATTTGTTATTAACTTAAAGAAATTGTAAGAAATGTCACAGATGTCTTGTAATGGATTGTCAATGTTGATTGGCAAGTGCTGACTCATTATTGGCTGCGACAGGCTTACCTGATAGAGAAGAACAAAGACAGTTACCTGTCAGCCGGAGATATACCACTACCGCCTATCTACTTTATACTGTGCATGGTCTACACGCTGCTTGGGTCCTTCTGGTTCTATGTCCTTCGAAGCTCCAAGTAAGTCTGCGTACACAACCCACAGAAGGCACAGAAGAATAAAATATAAATGCACATTTCTGAAAATCACCCCAAGATTGAGGAATTCTAAGTGTTGTATTTAGCAGTCTTCGTGTCATGTATCACCAGAGAACCACTCCACTGCCACTGGATGTGTGTGATTCTAGATTCTAAGTTGTATTTAGCAGTCTTCGTGTCATGTATCACCAGAGAACCACTCCACTGCCACTGGATGTGTTTGATTCTAGATTCTAAGTTGTATTTAGCAGTCTTCGTGTCATGTATCACCAGAGAACCACTCCACTGCCACTGGATGTGTGTGATTCTAGATTCTAAGTTGTATTTAGCAGTCTTCGTGTCATGTATCACCAGAGAATCACTCCACTGCCACTGGATGTGTGTGATTCTAGATTCTAAGTGTTGTATTTAGCAGTCTTCGTGTCATGTATCACCAGAGAATCACTCCACTGCCACTGGATGTGTGTGATTCTAGATTCGGTTATGTTCTTTAGCTTGTAACACAGAACAGAATTAACATGTGTATAAGTTAGTATGTGTGTAAGTTAACATATATAGTTAACATGTGTGTAAGTTAACACAGGGGTAGGTTAATACGTGTGTAAGTTAACATATAGTTAATACATGTGTAAGTTAACATATATAGTTAATATGTGTGTAAGTTAATTCTTGTGTAAGTTAACATATATAGTTAACATGTGTGTAAGTTAACACAGGGGTAGGTTAATACGTGTGTAAGTTAACATATAGTTAATACATGTGTAAGTTAACATATATAGTTAATATGTGTGTAAGTTAATTCTTGTGTAAGTTAACATATATAGTTAACATGTGTGTAAGTTAACACAGGGGTAGGTTAATACGTGTGTAAGTTAACATATAGTTAATACATGTGTAAGTTAACATATATAGTTAATATGTGTGTAAGTTAATTCTTGTGTAAGTTAACATATATAGTTAACATGTGTGTAAGTTAACACAGGGGTAGGTTAATACGTGTGTAAGTTAACATATAGTTAATACATGTGTAAGTTAACATATATAGTTAATATGTGTGTAAGTTAATTCTTGTGTAAGTTAACATATATAGTTAACATGTGTGTAAGTTAACACGTGCAATAAGTCAACACTTCCTCCATAATTGATTTAGCTCATCGTGAATCAGGTTCATGGATGTTCAGACTTGTGGTGCATGAATAGTGTAAGAAATATGCACAGTCAGTTTATTAAAAGAGTAAAATAACTTTAAAAAAATCTTTGAAAGAATTCACTTTGATTGTTAGATCGGGTAACTTGCAAAAGTGTAAATAACCTTTTGTAATAATAGAGACATACTATGCATTGCACTTTCCCTTTTTTGCTGAATTTTAGTTTGGCCAAACCAAGATTAATTTAATAGTTTAATGACAAAACTAAATGACACATTTACACGAACGAGCTAGCATGTCATAGTTCATACTAATTACATCTAATATTTCCAAAATGAGATGAGCAATTTAATTGTAGAAGCAACTTTAACGCATATATAAAGGCATTGCTAACTGTTATTTACATCAATGCTTTTGTGACACTCCTCACACAGTCTTGTCAGGTATCTGTACGTCTTTCCATTGTAGAGATGATACCTTCAAGATCCACTATCTCATGTTAGTGCTCGTCTTCGTGAAGGCTTTAGCTCTCTTCTTCCACGCAGTAAGTGCAACACACGTGATGCAGCTAGGTTTATTTAAACATTAATTTTAGCAGCTGTTGAAAGTTGTATTCGTGTTTTGGCAGTTACTGTACTTGCTACTTGACAATCTTTAAGGTTTAGTGTTGTTCAGGACTTCAGTTGATAGTATTTATGTCTGTGAGCTACATGCTTATGAGATCACCTAATGAAGTCGCTCGTCGTCTAATGAGAGCCAAATACAAATCTTATAACATTATTATTTATTTCGTATTGCAAGAAGAGCAAGCAACTTAATCCATCCTTGTACAATTCTATATTCTAAATAGATGATTGGTGTCAAGATTTACCCATGTTCAACACAAGAATGTGCCAGATATTGTCTTCATTAATAGACTGCCCAGTTTTAATACATAACCATCTTTGATAAAGAACTTGGGCTGTGCTGGAAAGATAAGTCCTTCTCCAAAAGTGTTCTCACACAAATTTGGGCATCATATGCTGGTGGTTGTAAAACTAGACTGTCACCAATACTTCGCAGGTGAACCTTCACTTCATACAGACAGAGGGACACCATGAACAGGCATTTGCCATACTGTACTACATCACGTATCTGTGAGTACCCGTTACTACACTATACTTGTCTAACACCAGTGATATATTACGTCATCAGTGATATATTACATAACGTATTGACGATTACCCGCCACTATTTTTTACTTTGGTCAATGTCTAGTGATTACGTTATGCCACATATCTGTGAGTATAATATGTACTTTCATTTATTATGTAAGGGAGAAAATATGCCTGTCCACAATAATGTGATTAGGAGACGTCTGATATAAATAGTCTCATTGGACAAACAAAAAACATATACAATATTCGACCTAATAAGCGTACAATACGCTTAAAAAATAATTGGGCAATGAAAAACGTCAAGGAATCTGTTCTTATAAGTGCACACCACTTTTTTTGGTGACTAGTGTAGCCAGTGTAGAACAACTGTAAAGTGGTGCCAGCTGTTTAGCACAAGAAGGCAACACTTCAGTTGTTCTACACTAGTCAAATATTGTAGCTATAGAAAAACATAGCACACATTTCTGATAATAAAACAAAAAAAATTTTTGTATCACGTCATGATAGTGTAGTGTACCAGGGAAGCATATAGAGGACCCAACTGTTGATAGAGGACAGTGTTTCGATTCCACCTGCCACTGTTTTGAAGCATGGGCATTTTCATTCACCCTACTTTGCTTTTTTTCGGAAGCGACACTAAAAGCTGTAAGTTCTTGTACTGTAAGTACCTGTACTGTAAGTTCCTGTACTTTAAGTACCTGTACTTTAAGTACCTGTACTGTAACCGTACTGTTACCTGTCATGGACTCGGACACTACCGCGGCCGGAGCTACTTCCTGGTCGGGCATGTGAGAGGCACCGAGCAGGCAGCGTGGAAGGCAGTAATGCCGTAGCTGACTCCCCAGCGGTCTGAAGCAGAATGTCGATGGACATCTACCATCACTGCAATGCAAATCATATCTTTATGACTAGATTAGTGAATACTAACAAGATATACTATGTAATCAATTACACCAGTGAGTGAAGCATGGTTTTTTATCTGTTGGATTCAGTGTGTTTCAAATGGTTGTAGAATGCGAGGCATCCTGTTGTTTGTCACAATCGTCCTCATTGGAGCGGGTTGGGCCTTCATCAAGTACATCCTCTCTGACCGCGACAAGAAGATCTTCGTCTTCATCATCCCTCTCCAGGTGGGCAGACATCTTGGTCTTGTGATAACATTTATAGTTGTGTCGTGGATGGTTTCATTCCGCAGTTGATTTTCCTGCTGATGTTTTGCCTGATTGTACAAAAATGTGACAATAAAAAATTCTTAAACTTCATGACATCCACTGACAATATGTTACTAACATGCTAAACAAGTTTGATCAAAATCACTTTCAACTGTTTTAATCCTATCCCAAATGTGCCTACCATCAATACTAGTAGGTTTTGCAAATTATACGCCTACTAGTGTTTCATTCACTTGCTGCTACATTTCAAATATATCAACCTTACTGGCTGAATACATTCACTTCTTGGAAAATCAAATCAGCTAACTTTAACTCAGCACGTTTTGAGGAACTATATTCATAGTACATTCTGTAACACAGTCGGAAGTGAAACTGTGGTCTGATCCCTGCAGTGGTTGTCTCTCCTGACTTACTGAATGGAAATAGGATGCTAAACTCTGATTTGACACTGTCATCTCTGCAGTAGAGTGAGGCACAGAAACGAACCTTGTCTGGGACATTCATCAAGTCTGGTTTTGTTTTTAATATGGTCATCTTGCCAAAATATTTGAATTGTCTTATTTCTTTTTATGCCAGGTCTTGAATACACTGTGCATTATTTTATGTTGTCCAACCAGTTCATTCTCTGTCTGTCTCCTTCTCGTGCTTCTCTTTATGTCTTGGAGGATGACTTTTCTAGGCCAGTGGACTTTGTAATATGGCCATACCGTCTCAGCGTTTGTCTTCTTACTGCAGACAGGACATCATCGTGTCACTTGATATTTTGGCTGACTATATATGACACTGCATAAAGGAAAATCACAAACTGAGATATCAGCATTTTCTGTAACTTCAGTTCGGCTTATTTCCTACCAAAGTAGAATTTCAAAAGGGCGTATAATCAAAGCCATTTCAGTTCATTAATTAATTATTTTCTTGTTTGTAGGTTATTCAGAAATTAATACAGTTTTAGAAAATGCCGAAATCTGAATTTATGATTTTTCTGACTTAACCCATTAGTACTTTGAGCTTATTATTGACAAATCTCTGCTTCCTCAGAATTTTTTTTTATTATTCAATTGTCACAATAGCAAATTGGAGTTATTTTGGAGATTATTAAATTATCTACACACAAGTACCAAATATGCTACTGGATCAATAAAATATGTTGACCATACATGGCTTGATACTCAACCATTTTGATAATGCGTCACTACATGTCTGTGGCGTAACTTTATTATTTATTTTTCACTTTTTACTGCTACATGTTGTGTATGTTTAAAAGAATATTGAATTATCTACATAGTGATATATAATATGTCATAATACGTGAAATACATAATTGTTACAGAGAACATTGAAAGACCTATATAATGATACCATAATTATGCTATGGTTGGCAGCAACCATGTAACACATCACAAATTATATATCCATGTCGCTGCTGTCACTCGATTCATAATCATACAACTGCAATTATAATCACCAGATATAATTAAAACATTGAAAAGGGACACAAAATTATGACAGTAATAACCTTTCAATAAGGCAAATTCATGTTGCATGGTTACTTTTTTACGAAATAGATATGATAAAACTATGCATAACACTACGTAAACTGTAATAATTGTAATTTACATTTATTTTATAATTACTTCACTATATATTTACAATGATGCTACTGAAATTGACTTGGACATTTATCCCAATGAATTGTTGTGTTGTAAATATCCACTAAAAATTATATATAATATTACATGGCAGCATTGCCATCAACCAACAATATCAACATAGTTATATACAGTCCCAGTCAGACATAGTCGCAGCGCCTAACCCTACGCCTAGTTGACAGCTGTCAGATGTTCAACTGTTGCATCAATGCTATCATACTATTGACATAAAAAACTTTTGTAACTGTCAATGTAGACATTAGTAGATAGTATCACACGTGTAACACGAATGTATTACATTCAGAAACATTTCATATACCTAATACTTTGCCCACTTTCAGCATCATCCAAATCACTGGCATCATCATGTAGCTGACACACTACTTCTGCCACTGCCAGTAAACGCACTTTTTGTCAATTCATAAATCGCTAATTTCGCAGAAAGGAGTCATTAACGGATGTTTCGAAAATACCCACAATTCCCTCTGATAACTATAAAATGAAGTCATATTTAGTGTACAGCATGATCGCTAGTTGGAACTACATAAATTTAAGTTAACCGTAGTGACATCTCACTTGGCTGTCATTGACCAATACAGGGAGGAACGGGTTGGCCATCTTTGGCCGATCTGGGTAATAAAAGGTTAAGCTGGATTTTCTCGTACAGCATCACATTCCTCGTTGATGACATAGTCTGTGTATGGGATATACAAAATGTTGTTACAGATCCTGGCGAACGTGGCCCAGATCTTCCTGGAGGAGACGGAGGAAGGCCAGTCGGTGCACACCATGTGGAAGCGGACGTTCTACGTCGTTGACCTGCTATGTTGTGGCGGCATCCTCTTCCCAGTTGTGTGGTCAGTGCTGCCCTCTTTTATGTTTCTTGTGGCAGTGACAGGTGTGATAGCATAGTGGCTAGAACGTCTGACATTGAGAGGACTGGGGTTACACCAGTTTAACTGGGACGAAATACTTACTGTATTCAACTGTTAAGCATACATGCCTTAATAAGCATACATGCTCTAATAAGCGTACACCCCCATTTTTTTTATTAGCAGGATCCATAATTATTATTGTAATTTGTCTCCACCGATGTGAAGGCTCAGTAACAACAGAAAATTGAAAGTTCCACCTACATCAGCAGACTGCAGTGCTCTGGTATCTGGAATGTATATGTGGTTTCAGTACAGTATATATATATATTGTAGTATTTTTTTCTCACTTATGGAAGATAGAAGAACTAGAGGACACGAAGTAATGTTAGTGAAGGAACAGCGCAAATTGGATATCAGAAAGTACTCATTTGATCAGAGAGCGATAATTGAATGGAACAACTAATCTGCTGATTGTGTAGATTCTAGCAATGTGAATATGTTTAAAAACAAAATTTACAAATAGATGAATAGTCATTTTGGCTTCGCTGTTCACCTGTCATTTGGGGTTTTTGGTTTGGATGGTAATCTTGTTCGATCTTATTCTGTAGGTCCATTCGCCATCTGCAGGAGGCATCTACGACAGATGGTAAAGCGGCGATAAGTCTCGCCAAGCTCAAGATGTTTCAGCACTTCTACATTATGGTGGGTCGTCTTGGCTCTGCCCCCATCCTTCTTTCGGTGTTTGTCTGCTCGCCTCAAACCCTATTACTAGAGTCTTAAACTATAGACAGTATTCACATGAATCAGCGTGCTCATTGGCAGGTTCAGCACTAGATTGTGTGACAACTCGCAACCGTGGAATTATTCTTATCTGATACGTGTTGTCCATAATATGAATATTGTCTGTTGTATAACAGCAGATAACAAAACTGACTACGTATGTAGTCATTACTTAAATAAAACAACTGCTTTCGTAAATTAAAATACAAAATTTTATGACCAGTTTCCAAATACGCCAGTTTCAGGCATTGCAATGACGTCACAAATATATCGCATCAATGTGATCACTCCAAAAGTGTCATACAAACATTTCTTTTCTAGAATGGTCACTAGATGTCTCTACTTTCACACCAATTGCATTTTCTTGGTTATTGCATTGATGTGCACAATTGTGGGTCATTGTTAGCTGATAAGTAGTGTATGTATTAAGAATATTGTCTATGGTGGGTGTGTGGAAGGTTAGTAGTATGTCAACAGCCAGATCATTTTTACATTACTTTTTTATGTATTGAATATGATATATTTGTTATCGGTCAATTAAATACATGTTCAATCTACCCCTGTACACATTCAATTCATTTTGTGTACATCCAGTGTATACACAATCTTATAATTTTTACTCATAACATAATGCTGTGCCATATATTCCAATGTAACCTGATAAGATATTCAGAATTTCTTTAGGGAATGTGTTTTCTTTTAATCAGCAGTCAACATTTGACCAACTAATTGTCTAATTTGTTCACTTTTGATCACAGTGCCACCTAATGGCTAGTAAAACAAAATGTGGCAGTGATGATATAATAGTTGAATTTATCTTTGTTTCAGATTGTCTGTTACATCTACTTTACCCGGATCATAGACAACCTCTTGACGGTAAGAAGTTTATGTTGAACTTGATGCCATTGTCCATGTGATCGTCCTTTGTACCACATATGGCATGTACCAACTAAAGGCTGTTTATACGAGTGATTTGTGTCCCAATTTGATCAGATGATGCCATGTTTCATGACAGTGAATGCGCTGCTAAATTATGTGCGCGTTTAGACGAACGACGTGTCTAGACACTACGACCTAGATCTTGACTTGTGCCACTCACGATTTGACCTTTGATGAAAGGTCACGGTGGGGGTGCACCTGCTGTCAGTCGCTGAACAGCCGTTGCTACAAAATCGCTGCAGACTGTTGGTCGAATTGGGCCCAACTCCACCTTCACAAACGTAGCCACAAATTGGCCTGACTAATTGGTCTCATGAGGGTGTTTACATAGCTGAATCTTACACCATGACATTCAGTCAGTAGGACAATTAATCGCTCGTTACTTAAATAAATAATGATAAGTTACTAATGAGTGTGTTGCCTGTCCAGATGGCCGTGCCATTCCAGTACACGTGGTTGTGCGTCGTATTCAAGGAGATTTCTACGGTCATCTTCTTCCTCGTCACTGGCTACAAGTTCCAGCCTGCTAGTAACAACCCGTACCTCCAAGTGGCGACAGAAAGCGATGACGAGGTGGAGATGGATGAAGTGTAAGATTGGATGTTTATTATTGTCTTCTCGTAATGTTATTGTTAAAACAAGTTGGTCTGATCCTCGTTTTTTATTTATTAATAGTTTATGCTATATAGCTTGATTTTACGGGAAAAAACGAGCAGACCATGTCATCTGAACAGTAATAAAATTTGTCACATTGCTGATTGATGCTGAAATTACATTATTGGGACTCTGTAATAAACAAAACTAATTCTAAGAGATTTTCGTACGTACAAGCAGATTGGTTTCATTTGATTCCCATTTTGAGTCTGTAAGTTTAACTTTTTAATATCTTTTTAATAGAAGCCCAACGTATAGTGTTATTCCAACTTTTAAAGATTCTGCTTTTAATACATTTTGCAAACTAACTGGTCCATACACAGTACATACTAGCTTGAGAACGTTGTAGCTACTGCTGTGTAGGAAACATGCAGTGGCTTCTAGTAATGTTGAACGTGACTTGATAAAGTGCACGTTGTGTGGATGCTTGCCAGTAGTTGTTGGAATTTCTTTTCCTTATGTTTATTCAGGCCATGCTGGCACTGGCAACAGTTGTAATTATAAACCTATTTACAAACATACAGAAGCAGAGAGCATTCCATGTATGTTTGTTTGTATTCTCTGTGCCTTGACAGCCATGTGTCTGACCATAGCTGTGTATGTAGCAAAGTGACCTTGGCCCATATTTGAATTCACTGCAAACTATCTGACAAAGCTATGCTTATATCCCTTGTGGATAGTGACCTTGGCCCAAAGTCCATTCATGAAGTCACATTTGTACATGGGAATTACAGAGAGATTGTACTAATGCATGTTTTACTAATTCAGCCATCTGGATAGATTTTATATAAACACTCAGTTAATAAAATATTGGCATGAGAAACAGGCACGACTGTGGTATTTACTGAACCACTCACATTTTGATTTTTTAAAGTTAGCATTTAAATGTTGGCAAATAAACAGGGCCACCACATTGTCTGTGCATTCTCTCACCACCACGCTGTATTAGAACCCGGAGCCCTGCTTTAAGCCTATGTCCTCAATTTTATTTATTTATTTGTCTAATTTCAGATTCATTTCATGAACAATTTAACCTCTCTAGTATCCACTACAACGTGCTGGCTCATTTGTACCAACGTGTTAACTAATTCTATTTATGATCTGCTAAATGAACTGAGCCTGAAGTTTTAACCTGCTCACCTTTCTGAAAGCAGTGTTGCCTGTTGCACACCGTAGCCTATTTACATGTTCACCATAATTGGCATTGTGATACAACTGCAAGTGTACATTTACAGGGTCACGCCGAACGGGGTGTACGATACTCTGCAGAAAGTGAACATACATACGAAGGATGGGGGTGATGCAGGTACCACCATCAGCACCACTAAACACAGGGAGACAAGTCTGGAATATGACTGAATGACCCCCCTCTGGGAGGACTATGGCTCTTCTCATAGAAGTGAGCTACGTATATAGCTGCCATGTACTTAAGTATTAGCAATATGTTCACTGAGTGAACAAGTACCATGTACTGTGTTTCATGTGAAGTACCGTGTTTCATGTGAAGTACACTTCTTGAGTTCTTGTCTTCTTGAAGGCAACATGTGTCTGAAAGTCTATATCAAGTCAATATTTCAGTTTTTAATGCTGGATGTAGCCACTAAGCCAGTTATAATAATGCACATATTTTTAAAAAATAAAATAATTTTTTGTTAGATACTGATAGCAGAAGTGAAGCTGGTAGAACATTTAACAGTCAATGATACCCTGGCGATGGTATCGAGAAAGTCCCTATAGACTAATTAACTTGCAACCTGACATGATAATAAATAATATCATGTTAAACCAGTAACATTTATTTTTTAAAGATAATTTACGAAATGGTAAAGTGATTGTCCCATACTATTGGCACGAACATCCTCTCTAGTACACCCTGGTGCTGGTTTAGTAACGTATTCATTGTAGAACGTGCATAAAGTTATTTTGTTGGTGCTCATGTTGTCTCAAATAATAAGGGCATACAAAATCTGTTTTGGCTCAAAGAGCAATGAATCTGTTTAAAATGTTAGTCTGCATGTTACTGCAGATATAGCAATATGGGTGTGGTGTATATATAATTTTACTCTTGTAAACAATAAGCCACTTTGTGTCTGCGTTAAGATGCTTGTTTGTGGGAATGGCAGAGGCTTTATCACGGGACTGTGTTCTGGATTATCTAAACATAATATAGGCTCATGTATGCCAACCATGAGTGGTCCTCACGTGTAAGACTGGTAACGGAAATCCTTCGGCACAGCTGACTGCGCCCAGCTCAAATATTTGCGAGTCACTCTTCGGACATGTTTTGCATTGATGTTCTGTTGTTCGCATGGCATTTGACAATCACAGGCCATGTCCCATAACATAAAAAAGCTTGTCTCCTATGCTTATAAGACAATTATATTTAAGAAAATCTGTAAGACTTACAGGCAAACCGAAAGGTGGGATCTATGAAGGCCGGAGTATGCTGGTTCATAGATGTAAGGCACAGTCGCTCATGGATGGAGCTCTAAAATGCAATAAAACCAGGATCTGTCACCATTTGTGACATGTGCGATTTCATTACTCCTTTTGCCGGGTGGTTGAATGCTTCCCACCTAGGGCAAGTTGGTTTCAATCAAGAGATCTGATTTTATTGGGCTTTGTGGAAAGTGTATATTTGTTTTGGAGTGTAACATCAAACATGACATGTATTGTAATACATTCTTAGTTCTTTGAATGTAATGTACATGGCATTAATATTATACAAAAGTGTACTGTACAGACATGTATAAAGAAGAGTCCAAGAAACAGCATGGACATAAATGTTACTGTTATCAAACTGTAGCAGGAACACATTTTCCAGTCAGGTTCTTAGTTGGCATTTCTGTCTAGATAACCAGATGCCTCATTAAACCTGTCAAACATAACTCTGGTCCTATCTGTACTGTTTGATGTGCAGTTCCTTTGTTAGATATAAGAAAGTAGCTTGCTGTAGTCTGGTATGAACCAGAGTAAACACCTGTTTACACACGAGTTATCTGTGCTCCAGTTGGTTGTGCAATATGTCTAGATACTGCGAATTAGATCTTGACTCGCACCAATCCCGACTTTAGCTTTGATGAAAGGTCACGACGGGTACACCTGCTGTCAGTCGCTGATTGGCTGCTGGTCAAAATCGCTGCCCACTGTAGCCACAAATTGGCCTTGCTAATTGGTCTCGCGAAGGTGTTTACATTCTTACACCATGATACCATGCCACAACACCGCTTTGGCTATGCAACTGGCCTTCAGACACACATGTTGGCTGCTCATTTAGCTTTTGTGGCGCACTGGTATATTGATGACTGCATAGTAATTGTTTACATATTTCTCACTATGAAATACTTAATTATAAAAATTTGTTTTGCAGTATTTCACTGAAATATTCTTCACTGTACACAGGATAAGGGTGTGTGTATATATAAATATGCTCTGTTGAGGATTTAAAAAATTACCATTGTTCTCGCAGTGTCAACAAAGGTAAGTATCGGGTCTTCACCAGTAGATTACGTGACTGACTTCTGACGAAGTATTGCGCCAGAAAGATATTTGTCTTGGCCTTTCTCTGACTAACTGCTATGTAAGTGTGTATGTGTGAATATATAAAAACAACCATAATAAATTTACTGTGTCTGTGTATTGACTGTGTTTCATGAAGTAGGGTAAAGTGAGTCTATTATTATCACATTATGAGAGTAAAACTTTAATGGCATCTGAATATACAAAATGGAGGTTATGGAAACATTAACATATTACAAATACATAATTGGTTTTGTACGTTATCGCTGACTTAACAACAAACATAGGGATACTTTGAAGAACTTTGTTTGCATTATATGTAGAAACTGACGTTCTATAGTTTGTAATTTTACCTAATTTAGTCATTATTACATACCATCATTATTAATTAAATACCTTAAAACTGGTGCATTATCAAATGACAATGAAGAAACTGACAATACGTTACCAACAATAGAATATGTAGAAGAAATAGTTGAAGCCTCTTATTTACAATTTTATCATTGTTGGTATGATCTGTTTCTGCAAAATTTAACCAATGCTTTTCGCATATAATATGACAGTTTCAAGATAATTATTTGGAAGTTTTGATATTTGTGGCCAACTTCAATGCAGCTGGTAGAGAATGCTTGAGAGTAAAATATAACTAGATAGTAGATGACAATGAACAATGTTACTGCGTGCATGCGTGTATGCATGCGCATGCGTGCGTTCTTTCAGCCATTGGTGCAAGTGTAAATCTACTGTATGAAATCTAATTTTTGGTGTCCTATATTGTCAACAACGTAGCACAGAAGTATCAACTGGCACACTTCCCTATATGACTGCCCTGTATTGTCAACAAAGTCACGTCACCACTGTCAACTGACACACATTGCAACACAACTGTCAAGCAGAAAGATTCGGTCTGGTTGACTGTCTATAAATCCATGCCAATATTTATATATTAGTGCACACACACAATGCTGTCTATATGCATGCCAACAGCTATTTCTGCTATTGCAGTATATGGCATCTATATGCAAGCCAAGAGCTACTGATTAGTACAGTGACATCTATATGCATGCCAAGAGCTTTTTTAATATAGATTTTGCAAGTAGCATTTCACAATGTGAAGTTGTTTTACTTAAGAGATGTGGCCTGGAGCAAGTATGACTTGTATCATAGGCAAATAGAATATGTACAAACAGCTGTAGTTAGGAAAACACATTCGTGGTGACCAGATGTCTCAGAAATTGCAAACCAGATGTCTCAGAAATTGAGACCCAGATGTCTCAGAAATTGAGACCCAGATGTCTCAGAAAACCAATGCTAGGTTATTTAGTGAAAATTAAATAATACAAAAATGGCTTGTGAAAATTACTACTATTTTCTACTCTTGAAATGAAGACATTCCCTATGGGGACTAAGGTGGGATGACGTTTCATGGCACAGTGGACTCACTTCAGGCCTGAGTAACTTGATTCTATTGAATGGCTGGTTCAGTTAAGATGTGCATTTTAATACAGCAGGATAGGAATGATTCCGTCGCAGCCAATATATTTGATTCTACAAAACAGATGGTTCTGTTATCCACGATTCTGTTAAGCAGAGTCCTCTGTTCAGCCTGTCTGTTCACACTGTCTCCATTCAATGTACGATTGGGTCATAGAGTGAAACAGTGAAAGAATGCCTGGATAGTGAGAAACTACTGATAATTTTGTAGTCATGGTTCAATGACAGCTAAACACCAGATGGCTGATTTCTGTTGGCTGCATTGGTGCAGCTGTCGGATGACTCCATGAAGAAGCACGGTCACATCTCTGTTATTTAGAAAAACACTTCCAATTAATGAACACGAACTCAGTATATCAACATGCACTGAATAACAAGCATACATACTGTTCGCCACATCACTTACACAGGAGAATGACTTGTTTGCTCTGGTGAATGTGGAAATGCATAAACTATCCTTATGCCATTCTTGAACATGTTTGTAGGCAACACTACAAAACTACACACAAATATTATGCTATGTTTACTGTAAGCTAAGCTTCTTTACTTGTGTTCATCCCACTGTTGGGAAGACGCCTCTCCCAGTGAAAACCACTTTGTCTGTCTTGGGTTTAGAATCCCCATAATATTTCATCTTGCACGCTTCCTGGTCGTGTCTCTCCATATGTTGGTTCATTGTGGTTGCCATTCTGTTACCCAGGCCGTCGTTCATTGCTATTTCTTGCCAAATGTGAAAGGATGATCTGAGAGCCTTGGTGTACATCACTGCACAAAACCAGTGTCATTTAACCTCCCCCCCATGATACCAACCTTGTATAGTGTCATACATCAATGAATGACACTAATGAAATAACTGCTAACCTCCCCCCATGATACCAACATTGTATAGTGTCATACATCAATGAAATAACTGCTAACCCCCCATGATACCAACCTTGTATAGTGTCATACATCAATGAATGGCACTAATGAAATAGTTGCTAACCTCCCCCCATGATACCAACCTTGTATAGTGTCATACATCAATGAATGGCACTAATGAAATAGTTGCTAACCTCCCCCCATGATACCAACCTTGTATAGTGTCATACATCAATGAATGACACTAATGAAATAACTGCTAACCTCCCCCATGATACCAACCTTGTATAGTGTCATACATCAATGAAATAACTGCTAACCCCCCATGATACCAACCTTGTATAGTGTCATACATCAATGAATGGCACTAATGAAATAGTTGCTAACCTCCCCCCATGATACCAACCTTGTATAGTGTCATACATCAATGAATGGCACTAATGAAATAGTTGCTAACCTCCCCCCATGATACCAACCTTGTATAGTGTCATACATCAATGAATGACACTAATGAAATAACTGCTAACCTCCCCCCATGATACCAACATTGTATAGTGTCATACATCAATGAAATAACTGCTAACCCCCCATGATACCAACCTTGTATAGTGTCATACATCAATGGATGGCACTAATGAAATAGTTGCTAACCTCCCCCCATGATACCAACCTTGTATAGTGTCATACATCAATGAATGACACTAATGAAATAACTGCTAACCTCCCCCATGATACCAACCTTGTATAGTGTCATACATCAATGAATGACACTAATGAAATAGCCGCTAACCTCCCCCATGATACCAACCTTGTATAGTGTCATACATCAATGAATGGCACTAATGAAATAGTTGCTAACCTCCCCCATGATACCAACCTTGTATAGTGTCATACATCAATGAATGGCACTAATGAAATAGTTGCTAACCTCCCCCCATGATACCAACCTTGTATAGTGTCATACATCAATGAATGACACTAATGAAATAACTGCTAACCTCCCCCATGATACCAACCTTGTATAGTGTCATACATCAATGAATGACACTAATGAAATAACTGCTAACCTCCCCCATGATACCAACCTTGTATAGTGTCATACATCAATGTATGACACTGATGAAATAGCTGCTAACCTCCCCACATGATACCAACCTTGTATAGTGTCATAAATCAATGAATGACACTAATGAAATAACTGCTAACCTCCCCCATGATACCAACCTTGTATAGTGTCATAAATCAATGAATGACACTAATGAAATAGCTGCTAACCCCCCCATGATACCAACCTTGTATAGTGTCATACATCAATGAATGACACTAATGAAATAACTGCTAACCTCCCCCCATGATACCCACCTTGTATAGTGTCATACATCAATGAATTACACTAATGAAATAACTGCTAACCTCCCCCATGATACCAACCTTGTATAGTGTCATACATCAATGAATGGCACTAATGAAATAGACACTAACCTCCCCCCATGATACCAACCTTGTATAGTGTCATACATCAATGAATGACACTAATGAAATAACTGCTAACCTCCCCCATGATACCAACCTTGTATAGTGTCATACATCAATTAATGACACTAATGAAATAACTGCTAACCCCCCATGATACCAACCTTGTATAGTGTCATACATCAATGAATGGCACTAATGAAATAGTTGCTAACCTCCCCCCATGATACCAACCTTGTATAGTGTTATACATCAATGAATGGCACTAATGAAATAACTGCTAACCTCCCCCCCCATAATACCAACCTTGTATAGTGTCATACATCAATGAATGACACTAATGAAATAACTGCTAACCTCCCCCATGATACCAACCTTGTATAGTGTCATACATCAATGAATGACACTAACCTCCCCCCATGATACCAACCTTGTATAGTGTCATACATTAATGAATGACACTAATGAAATAACTGCTAACCTCCCCCATGATACCAACCTTGTATAGTGTCATACATCAATGAATGACACTAATGAAATAGCTGCTAACCTCCCCCCATGATACCAACCTTGTATAGTGTCATACATCAATGCTTTGAAATCATCCCTACGCTCATCTCTATTTTATTTTGTTAGTTTTATTGGTTTTGTTTTGCAAACTAACTTTCTACAAAAAAGTCTTAATTTATATCCACGTGAGAGTCAAACCCCCCGTTTGCCCTCTGCATGTATAGATACCTGCATCAACTTGGACATTTGTTGGAATACAACTGGATAATGACACTTAAATAGTCGTGACGTTCTTGTTTAGTTATAAGGTCCGGCGCATGCAATTAAATTGGGTCTTAGAGCTAAACATAAACATCACGACTGACAAAGTAGTGTGTGCTGTCATGTTCCATTTGGTGTGCAGTTTGACGATTTATGTACAGAAGTGATTACATTGGGCAGCAAGTGGTCACCAAGTCCAGTTCCTTGTTTGAATCATGTTGACCAGGGCTCTGTTGACCAATCACACAGCATTACATCACTTCCTCGATGTTGCTTTCTTTGTTTATGTTGAGTGGGTTCCTTGGATCACAATGAACCTCCATATTTTCCTATCTTGCATTGCCTCATTCATCTGCTCTTATTCCAAGCCTGTGTCAGTATGCTGATGTAAGTGAGGTGTGTTGGTTCAAGTTTCCCTGGTTTCCGTGTCTTGGTAACCAGACACTAGCTCATTCTCTCGCCTGGAGCTGTGGCCAGCAAATCGCATTCTTCACTCTGATTTTTTTTAGTCTGGCTCCAGTGCATGTGTAATGCACAATCGTAAGCATTCTGGTGTAGCATCTGTCTAATTCTTCATTGTTATCAACACGTCTATGGATGTTTTCTAAATGTTTCACTATTGGCTAAATGTGGAAGACAGTAATTGCACAAAACAAACATTATCATTCTTTACAATGATAATGCCTGTCCGTGCGTAAATCGTTTTGTGTGACATGGATGTTAAAAATGAGTTTTTACAACATTGGTGTGCATTAACTTATTTGAATTGTAATGCACTGAATTGGCACAAAGATAGACGAACATATTTAACAAAGAACATAGCAATTAAATTAAACATCTGTCAAACTTTAGTAATAAGCTATTTTAACTACCCCGTAGATCGAGTTTAGTACATTTTTGTGTATTGCAACATATATCAAGTAGATGGATCTGCACTACAAGACATTTGTTTGCTAAATAAAAATTTCTGATATAACATTAAAGCCCAAAAATATGTTAAGTTACGATCATGCAATTATGATTAAATTCCAATAACTCATGAATTCATCAAACAAACAAATTATCAAGACTAAAAGGGGCGGCCTTTATTCTTGTCTCACAGGAACTGTCTTAAAATGAATTAAATGGCAAATTCAAATCATTGTAAATGACATAAATCATACAAGATATTTGATCATGGATAAAACAGTGCAGCATCCATTCCTGATTATTTTAGTACAAGTCAACTGAACTGCAGCAGCATAGGAATGGAAAGAGATTGCCAAGTTATATTGTCATGCTTTTGTGACATGACCTTTTGAAAAGAACGAAGAGGCGGGCTGGAATGTGTCAGTATGTGTGTGTGTGTGTGTGTGCATGCATGCGTACTAATATACATGCCTGCATATTATGGTAACATTTTATTTGAAAACATATTATTTCATATACTAAGGTCAAAAATAAGCCTTCTTTCTTCTTTGCACCACATTTGCCTTCTGAAGCAGTGTCCTGTCTTAATTAGTTACCACCGAGCAAGTGAAGCGAGCTGAGACCACAGCGGTGTTATATTTAGAAACACCAGGTAGATTACCTTCTGGACAAGTTCCCATTCATCACAGTTAGTCGCATACCTACATGACTGGCATAGGCAGCAGATCCAGTCAAGTGTACAGAACTGGTGCCAGGCTGCCATTAACAATAACAACCACTGACCCAGGCTCAAGTTGACTTGCATGTCATCCATTGCAGGTCTGCAATCCATACCATTTTGGAATCCACACCAAAAATATCTCATAGACAAAACAGCTGCACAGTTCATTACAAATAGGTTTGCAAACACCAGGGGTTGCCTGAATACTTGATCACATAGAAAACATTAATGTTAAAAAGAACAATATATTGCATAACAACAATTTACAAGGTAGAAAGATTATAACAGATGGAAAAGAACTTTATTTCAGTCACATACACAATATTGCAAAATGTAAATAAAATTATTACAGTGTAACTGAGAAGATTCTCTGGAAACCGTGGAGAGCTTTTGACAAGAACCACCATAGTATAAAAGGCATAGTTGTGCAATGCCATGATAGTAGATCATGGCGACGTAAGAGAAACCGATTTTCTTCAGACAGACGCCAGGCATGCGATTCATGTTTTTTATGTCATCACAGATTCCTACAAATTCGATTTCTTTCCAAGAATGGTAAAGATAAGTTATTATATGGCGCAGTATCTACCGGTAGTCTTTGAGACCGCTCAAAGTGTTTTGTACTTCACCCCCTGGCACATGTGTTCGTTCCAACACTAGGTTGACTTCTCTGGGAAGTATTCAGCAAAACTGCAATTACTACACAAAGACTATTTGTTCACACATATCTGGCACTGTACATAGCCAGGTACGGATGGATTATGAAGGTTCTGTATCTTATTAAATAATATTTTGTAAGTCGCCCTGACATTTCACTTCTCTACCCATTCACATAATTTTAATTAAATATGGAAACAAATTACTCGTTACTCATTACACATCAATGCTGTATTCAGATACTCAAACTTGAGTACATTCTTCAATGACGAACTCGCTACTTTTAACTTTCATGCTCGAGTAGTTTGATCAATTACTCGGCGAGATAAACATCCTCTGGTCATGAGTGTTTCATACGTCCCTGAATGAGGCGTAGAATACACATCAAAATATTATGACCTTTACAATTTTACACATTTCATATGGACACATATTTTCTGCAGAAATGCACATTATATCTGCTACAATCATACCAAGTCATAAGATGGTCAATGAAATATATTGTCACTTCACTTATTATTTCTTATTACTGTATTCTAGAGCAGTGCTTTACACATGGCCAGTTTAAAATACCTTATTTCAATGTAGTTTTGCTGTATTACATTTTTATTAATTAACTAGGATATAATATACTTATAATTTATACACACATATAGTGCACTGTATATACCTTTTATCAAATTTAACAAGATTGCAAAGGCTCAGATGGCAAGTGGACAAGGAAGCCATTGGCTTATCGAGAGTCCAACATTTTTAATCTATTTGTAATCTTCCCTCCTGAGATATGTGTCAACCTTGTTTTTAAACATATTCATGCTGCTAGCAAATGTGCAACATGTGTTAACTGTGTGAGCACGTTTTTTATTATAGTAGTTACATTAGTCACATGCGCATCTGATCATAATTTTTTATTCAAAATATACAGTGGTTTATAAAAATTATTATTAATCACTATTATTATATATCCTTCACATAACACATTATATATCCTTCACATAACACATTATATATCCTTCACATAACACATTATATATCCTTCACATAACACATTATATATCCTTCACATAACACATTCGCCAATGAAGAAAGTATCATGTTTGAAATCCAGGAATAACTTTCATTGCAGCAGTATTAAGGAATGGAAACTTGTCCATGTGTAAATGCAAGCTTTTCAACAAATGTCGGAAAAAAGTAGGTTTGTGCTTCAATAAAAGTTGGAATAGTGTTTGCATGAACAGGTCTGGCGGGGGCTAAGTATAATGCGCTCTGAACAATGAATATTGGAGGAACGTGGAATTATATACACTGAATGGAAATTAGCATTTGGTGATTTTCTATATGCATATAAATATCTGCTTCCTCCTGGTACAGTCACTAAACTACAGGGTATAAATAAAGTATACACAATGCAACCACTTAAAAAAATCATCCACGTTCTGTCAGCCACTTTCCTTACGATGCTTCTCTAATAATTGGACTTCCTCAAAGTGAAGTGTCCACTTAACTGCTGGACACGAGCCCCTTGGTCTACAGTGTGAAGAGTTTGTGTTAATACGAATAACACGACGCAGAGCTATTGTCAATAGACAGCTCATCCACTCTAATCATCCACTCTAGTTTTACTGTGTAAGCCAAAAATCTGGCAATCTTGCAATTCTTCTTTTATGGGTGGTTCTGTAGCAACTAGCAATTAATCACCTAATTTTCCTAGTCTGTTTTTGAAAAGGGTGATTTACCCAAAACTCCCAGGCAACACTCTTGATTATGACGAAAATACAGAAAGTAATTATTTAGCATGGCAGATGAGTAGGTTATCAATATAATAATACCTTGTAAGACGTCATTATCCTGCAAATGGTTACAATAAGATGGCGTGGCGGCTGAATGGTTTGGTGCTTGCCTGACCAGGAGGTACAGGGTTTGACCCCCAGGCCTTGTGACCAGGAGGTACAGGGTTTGACCCCCAGGCCTTGTGACCAGGAGGTACAGGGTTTGTACCCCAGGCCTTGTGACCAGGAGGTACAGGGTTTGACCCCCAGGCCTTGTGACCAGGAGGTACAGGGTTTGACCCCCAGGCCTTGTGACCAGGAGGTACAGGGTTTGACCCCCAGGCCTCATGACCAGGAGGTACAGGGTTTGACCCCCAGGCCTCATGACCAGGAGGTACAGGGTTTGACCCCCAGGCCTCATGACCAGGAGGTACAGGGTTTGACCCCCAGGCCTTGTGACCAGGAGGTACAGGGTTTGACCCCCAGGCCTCATGACCAGGAGGTACAGGGTTTGACCCCCAGGCCTCATGACCAGGAGGTACAGGGTTTGACCCCCAGGCCTCATGACCAGGAGGTACAGGGTTTGACCCCCAGGCCTCATGACCAGGAGGTACAGGGTTTGACCCCCAGGCCTTGTGACCAGGAGGTACAGGGTTTGACCCCCAGGCCTTGTGACCAGGAGGTACAGGGTTTGTACCCCAGGCCTTGTGACCAGGAGGTACAGGGTTTGACCCCCAGGCCTCATGACCAGGAGGTACAGGGTTTGTACCCCAGGCCTTGTGACCAGGAGGTACAGGGTTTGACCCCCAGGCCGCATGACCAGGAGGTACAGGGTTTGTACCCCAGGCCTTGTGACCAGGAGGTACAGGGTTTGACCCCCAGGCCTTGTGACCAGGAGGTACAGGGTTTGACCCCCAGGCCTTGTGACCAGGAGGTACAGGGTTTGACCCCCAGGCCTCATGACCAGGAGGTACAGGGTTTGTACCCCAGGCCTTGTGACCAGGAGGTACAGGGTTTGACCCCCAGGCCTCATGACCAGGAGGTACAGGGTTTGTACCCCAGGCCTTGTGACCAGGAGGTACAGGGTTTGACCCCCAGGCCTCATGACCAGGAGGTACAGGGTTTGACACCCAGGCCTCCTGACCAGGAGGTACAGGGTTTGACCCCTAGGCCTCATGACCAGGATGTACAGGGTTTGACCCCCAGGCCTCATGACCAGGAGGTACAGGGTTTGACACCCAGGCCTCCTGATCAGGAGGTACAGGGTTTGAACCCCAAGCCTTGTGACCAGGAGGTACAGGGTTTGACCCCAGGCCTCGTGACCAGGAGGTACAGGGTTTGACCCCCAGGCCTCATGACCAGGATGTACAGGGTTTGACCCCCAGGCCTCATGACCAGGAGGTACAGGGTTTGACACCCAGGCCTCCTGATCAGGAGGTACAGGGTTTGAACCCCAAGCCTTGTGACCAGGAGGTACAGGGTTTGACCCCCAGGCCTCATGACCAGGATGTACAGGGTTTGACCCCGAGGCCAGCGACACACCCAGTCATTTAATTAAAATTGGGTACAACTAGCTGACTCATCTAGCAACTAGAATATGGGTAGGCAGATAGAAGTTGGTGTCTTTTGGAAGAGACACTAAAAGCCACTGGTCCCTTCTACCTGGTGTCTATGTCAGGGTAAAAGATCCCAGACAGGGAGTAAATAAGTCTTATACTGACAGAGAGGTGGTCTCTATCACTAACCAACCATTGGTGCGAATACAGCCAACACAACAATATTCAAATCACATTATTTGTGATTAATACAGAGGCATGCACTGTAACGAAAGCATACAAGGAGTTAATTCCCCATTATATTTTACTGATCAAAGAAAACAAATCTATGAATTAGAATGCAGGTATCAGTACCTTTTAATATGTCAACATCATACAGACAACCAGTACCTGTTCGGTAATAAAACAAACTTTGAAGTTTCACAAACACTAACAAGTTCAATCACATATCAAGTTCCATGGACGAACATGTAAATACAATAAATAGCAGACACGTACAAAAATACATTACAAGTCTACAATATTTGTGGAAAAAGCAACACATCCATTCAGTTTCATAAACTTTCAATATTAGTATTTATATCACACATTAAAAATATTATAGAATGATATGTTTCTATGCTCACAAAAGTGGTAGTTATATCGACGGTGGTGAGTTTGGAACGCTATACAAAGTTCACAGACAATGAAAGCCTTTGAAAGACACAATCTGCCAAAAGCAGGTTTGTTAACAAATGCAAATGAGTTCACAAATGAATGTTGAGCATTTGAATATGTATTCAAATGTAGCTGTGATGCTTTCAGTACATTTGCATGCAAACCCTAAATATCTGCATTTGAATGCAACCACCAAACATTTTATTTTCAAATGCCCAATCAAATGCATTTCAAATGCAGACATAATTGTTTGAATAATTATTATTGTTAGTACAGGTAACTCTGTTACTGTTGTTATGTTGTCGTTATGTTTTTGTTCCAAATATAACACAAATTTAATATAAAAACAAAATATCTGAAATCAATTCAAATACATTTACAAATTGCATAACCAAAACATTTGCATTTCAATGTGACCCAAAAAAATTGCATTTGAATATGATGTACAAAATGGTATTTGTTGCACCTACATAATTTGAATAAACCGAAACACTGGCATTTGAATATGATGCTCAAAATTACATTTGCTGCACCTTCATAATTTGAATAAACCAAGACATTTGCATTCAAATGTGTTGCATTTGTTAACTAGTCTGGCAGATGTGTTGCATCTCTCACTACAACAGCATTTCTAAGTTAGGAACAGCAAACAACTATAAATATCTGGCATACAATATGTACACCGTGTCACTAACAAATATAAACATCTGCTATGTTTTGGCCCTGTTCAAACCTGCTAATTTTATAATATCCAATTGCAGTATAGGCAGACCACGTCAACCTTTCACAGATTACAGTCTCCATGTGATTCATACGCAACATATATAAAATAATGTTTGTACAACTGAACGGGTCACTTCAGGTCAGTGCAATGTTCTTGTGCGATTCACTTTCAAACAGCCGCAGTTAAGACAGGACAACATAACATACTTTTGGGTTGCCCCCTCAGTCCCCTGTACAGAGGTGCTAAGTCTCCTGATTTGGGAAGATCTTCTTTTTTTCACATATCACCTGCTTCTCCTTCCATTTCAAATAATGTTCTTCCTTTTGAAAAAAATCCACATTTTCTAAAAAAAATGGCTACAGAATATGTAAAATGGGAGACCTTCAGAAAAAAAATTGTACTGAGGGAGGGGAGATACCTCCTTCACCCCCCACACCCTCTTTCCTTTATTCTCCTTCCTCCTGATTATTTAACTCAGTACCTCTGTTTGAGTGGTCATGCTTGAAACTGCCAGCGTGCATCACAGACGCATGTAGTTAGTCTCTGTGACATTTACGGTCTTTCTCCATCACGTGAATCTGCCAACTTCTTCTTCTTCATCACGAGCGTATCCTGGATAAACTGGAAGGCAACTGAAAATTGCACGAGAGAGAAACTGTAGTGTCCGCCCTCAAAGAACGGGGGCATCAGGTCGGCCAGTAGGGTGAGATGGGGGTACAACTGGGCGACGCAACACGGGTCACTGTTGCACAGCAGTATGACGAGAACATCGATGAGATCGTCCGAGCATGCTCCGATTGGCTGGCGCTGCAGAGACTTCTGCAGCTGTGACAACTGTTGGTTGATCTCTCGAAGGCAACACGTCAAATGTTGGAACTTGAGCAGGGGCGATGTCTCGCTGACGACGCATGCGATGCTGTTCATTGCATCGGCAAAGTTCTTCAACCATTCTGGCTTCATAGTTATGCACTGTTCGGGCGGCAGTCGTGGTTCGTTGCTCGTGATGCTTGATGACGGCGCACTGTCGCAGTCAACCGTGAGGGCGTCCACGGCGCACTCAATATTATCATCATGACTTGACGTTCTCTGCATCAGCGGCCATGTTCTTCGATCGTAGACGACGGTCACGGCATTTGGAACATGGACGGTGACACACTTTACCTGATCACCTGGTGCAGATGGCAATGGCTGCGACGTTGTGTCAGATTTTGATGTATTGTCTGACTCGATCAACCGAGACACTGGACGCGGTCTTGTTATTCTATTCTTCCTGCAAATAACACTTGGCTTAGGAGTGTTCCCCAGATACTTAGAGGAATCCCCCAGATCCTTTGGAGAGTCCTCCAGAGGGTTAGGAGAGTCCAACTGATGCTTAGGAGAGCTCTCATCCAAGTCTGATGAAAGATTCCTGTCATAGAACATGAACAGGGGACTGTCAGACAGTGGCATGTCATTCACCTGGTCAATGAGCGACGATAGTGACACTGACGACGACGAAGGCAATGATGACGCCAATGACGATGGCGTCTTCTCAGAAAGCAAGTGTTCTGCTAGGCTGCCACTGAGCCCGAGATCAGCCGGAACCAGCGTCGGAATGGAGTCAGCCAAATTGTGGACAGTGGACACATACGCCTGCTCGTAGAGTTGCGTCAGATTCGGCATGGTCTTCTCGTAGAAGTGGCTCTCATAGCATAACCACACCTTCCTGTAGTATGTCGAGTTAGCATGGTGCAGTTCCGTCTGTATATGATGGCACATGTTCTCAAAGTGCGCGTGGATATCTGTCTTCAGATTCTCAACAGTCTTCTTCAAGTAATCCCGCTGCGAATCGTGTACCATGACAAAGTTGGAGTTCGCACCGAACCACCCGTCAAGTAGCAGAAGATGTTCAGTGCCCCCTTGTGGTTGGTTTACCTTGTGCGACTTGTTTGAGATTGTTTCGCCAGGCAGGGAACTCGAGCAGGAGAATTCATTAGCAGCAAACTGCATCGATGGCACCGGCAAACTCGACGACACATCACTTTCAATCCCGCTGTCAGCGTTTCGGATTATGTCAATCGTGTGTCGCTGAGATTTGCTCCGTTTGTATCTGCCCCGTTTCAATGTCGCTCTGTCGATATGTCGTACATCGGTGACTCTGCAGTATGGCGCCACCATGGGAATGCTATGCGTTTGTGTCGCACAACAATGACTTAGGATGCCACTGTCTGTACTACACATACTAGCCGTGTCAGAACTGTCATCAGGTGGCAAGATTTCCTTCAGCCGCTTCTCGTACAGGGCAGCTTCACACACGCTGTTCACCTGGGTGGTGAATTTCTTGAACTCCTGAGCGAGCTCACCATACCCAGTCAACAGGTTCGATATCTGCTCGGTCATTGTCAGCCATTGTCTTGGAATCGTTGACCTACAGAGAACATCGGTGGCACGTTGTCGTCCGGTTCGGTCCAGGTCGACACCGAATGTTTCACTGTCACTCATGAGTTCGTCGATCGCTGACCGGATTGCTTCCTTCACACTAATCACCAAGACTTTCCTGTCAATGAGTGCAGATAACTTCCCTTTCTCCTCTTGTATCTTGTGGTACATTTCAATGTAGATATTGTGTAGTGGATCATTCACTATCCGAGTGTTTCCATGTCGCTTTGGACTAGACAAACTTAGAATGCATACAGTGGTGCCCTCACTGTATGATTCGGCAGCGATTGTTCTTTCCAGGTATTCCTTCAAGGTCTCACGAGCGAGCAACAGCTTCTGATAGATTTCAAACTGTGCATCCCGCGCTTTCCGTGCGGCAGCTACGTCACCGCCAAGTGACTTTGCAGTCTGAACAGCATTCTGTTGATTGTCTAGTTCCTCCCACACTTTCCCGACGTCCTCCTGTAAATGTTTGAGGAGGAGATCGGCAAACTCAACAGAATACTGTGGCACCTTCTTGGCACTGTTCAGTTCATTAACAAACTTCTCTCGCAGTCGACGCATCGAGGACTGGACGGATTCGATCCGTGCGTCCTGTTTAAGGATCGCATCATTGGCTTTATCGATGAACTGCTCCTGTTCTTTGAACACACGCTCGAGATTTGCGAGGTCGTCTGTACTCAGCTTGATAGAGGGCAGAACGTAGCAATGCAGTTGCTGGAATATGCCACTGCGGAACTGTTCGGTTGATATGAGTCCGCTGGCGTAGCTTTCGAGCAGTTCTTGCACAGTGTCAAAAACTTCATCCAGTTCGTTCTCATAGCCAAAGCACTCACCTCCGACGTACATCGACTCTGACAGTCGCTTCTTCTGATCATCAACCTTTGCCATGATAGCGCTGCTATGACAACCAGCCACGTAGTCGAGGCTGCGTTGAGAGAGCTCAGGGTGCGGTAATGGCACTGATGAACTCCACGAGATCTTCTGATTTCGACAGTCAATACTGATCGAGTCTAACACAAGCACTTTGAACCAGACTGCTGGCTCGAGCACGACCTCAACTGGACGTCCGCTCTCATCGGACACTGCTGTTTGACTGCCGAGCATCGGAGTGCAGCCATCCACCAGTATCACCCCAGGCACTTCAGTCGACAGGTGGGGGGAACTCAAGTACAAATACATGCTTGTTGGATTGCCAGTGTCAACACTACAGGCACTGACACACATTCACATGATGTGATCTCGACAAGCACGTTGACGCAAGATGGATACAGTCATTCCGCCGGAGTCTTGTCTATCGTTTCTCTGTTGGTATTCTGTCAACAATGAACGGGTCTTTCATATCACTGACATTTGGTTTCCGTTAACTTAAAGGTAATCAGTTTTATATTTGGATAACCTCAGCAAACATGGGACACATATCAGTTAGGTAGAATACAAAGGAGAGCAATAAATCTGATTTCAGAACTGAACAAAATCAACACTAGAGATGAGTAGATTAACAAGAGATCATATAGAATTTTTTTAACATACTAAATCGTTGTGAAAATATCGATGGAAGTGGAACTAGAGGACACAAACTAGCACTAACTAGTAGAGGAACAGTGCAGATTGGATGTATGAAAGAATACATGTTGAATGTTGTTAGTTACTTTCCAAAAGTGTGTGTTTGAGAAAGATATCAAAGGTACATAGTCTGGTCGGTTTTACCTTAAAATATTTTATAATATACACCCTTGTAGTATAAAATATATCTATTCTAACATCTTGGCCTACCAGATGTGTTCACAAACCACAACTAATTATGTAAATGTTAGTAGTGTGAATACATTTAATAACAAAACTGACGAATATCTCATTACACATCTAGATGAATAATCGTTTGTCTCTGGATATATCCGGGGTTTTGGCTTTGGATGAAAAATAATTTGTAATAAATCTTGTTAAATTTTTTAAACATTCACCCACATTTCCGGAAGACTGTCATCACTTTCGCTTGTTCGCCAAATACCAAAAATATAAATAGAACCCAATAAAGACACGTAGTAAAACATTCAACTGGTGCTGTTAAAAGGTTTGAAAGGACAATGTTACTTTGATTTAATCCTTAGCGTGGAGACATAACCAGACCGACTAACTGGTAGTGTAATCTAACGTCATTTAGGTGGTTGGCAGGACACATTCTTCAATATAAGTCAATAAACAGGAGTAGATATAATGTGGCATGGCCATATGGTGCATTCAAACTGAAGAGATTATGCGATCAGCGGGACTATTGTTTACAAAGTGTGATGTCTACTCATCAAAACTGCAGCTTGAAATGTTCCAGTTTCTCTGTTCACAGAAGCCTGTCATGTGTGTTCACACAAGCCTTGCATGTGTGTTCACACAAGCTTGTCGAGTGCGTTCACAAAAGCCTTGCATGTGCACACACACAGTATTACTTCTGCCTGGCTCCTAGGTGGATATTTTTAGAGTCAACTAACAGAATGTTACATACAATTATTCTAAACACAGTATTTCCATGTTGTACTTTTATAACATAACTATAACATAAGTACTGTACACAGTACTTAAAACATAAAAGTACAACCTGGAATGATTTAGTTATGTTTGGATTATAATGCAACTCTGATAACATGACCTAAAATATATACTACAAAAGAAAACATAGAAACATAAAATGCTATATTATATAGGAAATTATTTCAGTTGGAAAACCTTAAAACAAGGCCTTCAATTTTAAAGTAATATTTTTGGATGAACACTCATACACGACAGGAACTTAGTGAAGGTTTACCTTCAGTTCGTACAATTGGAAACACATCTGTGCTGTGGACTTTGCACTCCATTTATGTGTGCCCACCAAGAGTTCAAGAGTACAGGCTTTCATTCACATAAAAAAAATTAAATTCAGTAAAATAGTGTACAATGAAGGTTTAAATAAAGGCCATATTTCTCAAACTGAAAACCTGGAAATTATTATACAATTACTGACTCCAATCAAAGTTTTTACAAGTTCTGTGAAGTATACACTTGCACTTATTTACAGAAATTTTACATTAACAGATATAATATTATGTTATTCTTAGACTGAAGAAATGTTATCTGCCGGTATAATAACTATAACTTTGAACTGTACTATTTACTTACAGTTTTGCCATGGATAGGAGTTTTTCATGTGCAAAACTGGTATTAATAAACATATTTCATAATCCAACAAAATAAGATCTATGGCTTCAGTCCAGTTTAAATTTTTGAATACATCAAATAAACAGCAATGCATGAAGTTATGTACGCAATTCATCAGTCAGATAGTGGTATATGTTTGCCTGACTATATTATATAGATAATTAGATATGCAAGCCCTACAAACATAAAACACTGTATTCATGAAGACTGATATAACATATCGGCTAATTATAAAAAGGCTACTTGGTAGCCTTGCCCATTATGTGTAAAATACTTCCAGAAAACCTTTCCAATTACAATGTCTTTTGTCACTTTACCTACTTCGACCTTATCAAGAAACTAATAGCTTAGTGGTATCATTGGGTATATTTATTTGTGTCTAATGTAACTGTAGACACATTTATCTTTGTCTGCTACACTTACAGTTTAGTTTCTGTAACTTTATTGAGTTTCTTTTCATACTTATGCCCTTTAACCTAATTCCTGGTGTTGCTCATTTTGCTATTTTCGTTACTTTGTTTTATTACACCTGGTCCTAGGTCTACTCTTTGTTTTATCACTTTTATAAAGTGGACAAAAGTCTTTATTAGTACTTGCTATTTAGCGCATTTCCCAGAACTTAGTGTCCTTTTCTTTTTGATTCATCTGTAGATCCGGGTGGCTTGTGCCATATACTATATAGTTATGTCATGATTCGGATTGCAAGGCCAAGCCAAGGCCAGGATCAGACAGGCCCGACTACGATTATGTTCACCAGACAGTTCTGCTACTGTAGGATTCTCGTGTACTTAACAAATTCTACACAATTTCTGTTTTAAAGACATCAACAATCGTGTAAGCATTATTTCGAGTACTTCATCGGTTTACCTTATACTTCGCTGTCAACACCATGACCGATCGACGAACGAGCCACGGCTACGCTAGTCGTCTCCGACTCCACACTTTGACTTTGTCGGATATCACCTGACTTTTCAAATGTAGCAAAAGAACTCTAACAATCATAGACACCGTACGTGAAAAGTCCTAGTTTTCTTCTGGATGGGCGATATCGTTAGCTAGATGTGACATCCCGGATAATGAGTCATCGTGCTTATAAATACACGCGGGAAGCCAGCGTAATTATGTCAACAGGCATCCATTTCCCAGTTCACGACCCCATCCCGAGAGAGACAGGCCCAACCCGCCACCAACGGACGAATTAGCATCTACAACATAATGGTTATTCCGGTCATATGTAACTGTAAAGTTCGTTGCGCTCACAATTTATATTTATTATAAAAAAACATGTTGTATTTAGTAACAACTTCTTGTAATAAGTTACTCATTTGCGTAAGGGATGTAACACCAGAAATGGTCTGTAAGGCGCGTATACTGCAGAGGCATTTGGAACCACACCACAGACGCAATATATAATATTATATATATATATATATAATTATATATATATATATATATATATATATATATATATATATATATATATATATATATGATGTGATCTATCTCGATATATATATATATATATATATATATATATATATATATATATATATATATGATGTGATCTATCTCGATATATATATATATGTATATATATATATATATATATATATATATATATGTATATGTATATATATATATATATATATATATATATATATATATATATATATATATATATATGTATATGTATATATATATATATAAATATATATATATATAAATATATATATATATATATATATATATATATATATATATATATATATATATATATATATATATATATATATATATATATATATATGTGTGTGTGTGTGTGTGTATGAGAGAGAGAGAGAGAGAGAGAGAGAGAGAGAGAGCATTGTGGCTGAAAATACAACACATTTGTGGCGAAGAGGTGAACAGGAGGTCGACCTGCCCGTAGTACTCGATGGAAAGACCGTTAAGTATGTGAACATACTTGCATACTTGGGTGGAACTGTGAGAGAAAGAGAAAGAGGAAAGGGAGAGAGAGGGAGAGGGGAGGAGAGAGAGAGGGGGAGAAAGGGGGAGAGAGGGGGGAGAGAGAAAGAGAGAGAGACCGTTATAGAAATATACCATGGAATGACATGGTATACCATGGTATCACTGTAGTAGACCATGCTTTTTCTTGTATTGTGTAAGGTAATTGTATGGTATACCATGGTTTAACTGTTTCAAAACATCATGTTGCACCATGGTTTTTATGGTATATCATGGTATTTCACCATGGTTTACCTGTTTCAAAACACCATGGTATTTTACCATGGAATACGATGGTATATTTTCATAAGGAGAGATACAGGGAGAGAGAGAGGGGGAGAGGGGGGAGAGGGGGCTACATCTAGCAGAGAACAACTGGGCTAGGGGAATATGTAAAGTTAAACGAGAAGACTGAAAATGAAGGTAGTATGGGCAAACTCCTATGGACAGGACACACGCATATAACGAGCAAAGAAATGTTGATCACGTGAGCATGGGAGCAGAAGAGCTAGATTGGTAGGAGACGAAGAGGCCCCAAATAAGGCAGATTGAGACGTGGAATAGGCAGGTATGAACGGCAGAAATAACGGAGATGTCAGAACGTCGATGGGTGGAGACAAGTTGTCGAGAGGGCGGAGAAGAATTCGTGGTGAGATCAATCATCCCCAACCAGGTCCTCGTGACGTTGATTCTACGAAGGTCAAGAGTGCCATTGTTTACTGTTAGACTACAATGCTTACTTCGTATTTCCAGAAGTGTCCTCTCTAACGTGAAATGTTGGCAACACAATTGCTTTACTGTATCAACCGACCCAACTTCAGGATGATATAAGTCACATTCCTGTGGCGTTCGATCATATTCTAGATATACATAAATATATGTACATTTACATTTGCAACTACGACACCAGCCATTTTATTTACTTAATTACTGTTGTATATGTTTTGTATATATGTATATTCATATTGTTGTGGTAAGTTTTAAGCTTTAATTTATGTCGAATACCAGCTGATTTACGTCATCCTTTTGTTTGTTTGAAAACATCGCCTGAAACAAAATGGCGTCCTTCATCCTCTATCCTCCACATTCCAGTGAACCTTCTCGGCTACATTCTGCACTAACGTTTTGTGTTTACTAAGCCATATTTTAATAGTTAGAGTCATATTTAAAAAATAACATGCTAATGTTATGGTGATCTAAACTTCTTGTAGGATTAACCTTTCGTGCTGTTATAAGCAGAATAAAACTAAATTGTGAGATTTAATGATTGCAAATCCGCGAAAAATTAAGTGCATGATTTTGTCAAATGCACACCCCGAAATGCAATAGTACCTGAGTACCATATTCCCACAGCGGCAGATGTAAAGCACTTTTCCGACAGATCTATCAGAGGTGCCAGGTTGGAAGAAGGAGATTCTCCTGCAGGAGATGAAATAAAGGAGGAGGGGTGGGAAGGAGGTATCTCCCCTCCCACAAAACGATTTTTAACTGATATAGGTCATTTTATGCACAATGTAGATATAAAATGTGAACTTGTTTAAAAAAGGACACTATTGTAAAAGGAAGGAGAATCAGAAGATGTGAAAACATTGGTAGAAAAGAAGGAGATCTCCTTCCCAAAGCAGGAGACTTGGGCACCTATGGCAACTACATTCAAAGAGAGATCCGGCAACGCAGGAGTAATTATAATTTAGCAAATACGTCTCGTGTTCTAAGTACATGTCAAGTCACACCCACACATGTTTTTAAAACATAATTAATTTTGTGTAGATTTTTTCCTTTTTGTTCTGATTTCAGCAATCGCACATTCCATACCCTATCCTCGCTGTTGTAATATGTGCCGCCCAAGTGAATCAGAAAGTGTTCTGTTTTACGGAGTACACCGTGTTTTCAATATCGATGTTGTGCCTGGTTTATGCTTGATGAATTTTGAATTCCTTACGACAGTCTCACGTAGTCCCGAGCAATCAAAGCAAGTGTACATGACCCGATCTGCGCAGTGCCAGATTATTCATCACAACAATGTTTCTGTGTTCTTGACCCAAATAGCAATGTTTGTCAAGGCTTTCGCCGAGGTTTCGGTGCACTGAGTACGGAAGATGGAACGCGCGTGGATGTTGGTGATTCATCGGAGAACTTGGAAAGTTGCCACATTCTGTTGCGCATATGTACATCAGTCGCGCTCGCTTATGTTAAGGTAATATTATATAGGTAGTTGTGCTGAGCATGAACCCAAGGCCAGTGGGCAACACTATACTTGAGTATACAATATGTTGACATACAAACTGAGACCTTTGTCCACGTGTGAATCTGGATTGTAAACTTACACTTGCTGCCAAACTACAGGATACATCCGGCCGTCCTCCCTCACCAAAAATGTTTAATTATGCGACGGTAAAAACTCCGGTTCTCACACAATGTCTCGCAAGTGGAACCCATGCCTGCGTTAATGATGTGCGCGTTTCGATTATTTAAAGTAGTGGAGGTTGGTAAAAACGCACGGAGTCTGAGACATTGGAAAACGTAATTCCCTTTTAAAAGTACTTGTTATGCCAGGGAATGATAACACACCCCGCAAGGGTGGTAGTTGGGTAAATAAACTGCCTTTGTATGTACACGCAATGTTTTTGTCTTTTTGTAACCCAACAATAATGTACCACTGCTTGAAGACCCGGCATCCAAGGCACTGTTCAGACGACTGTGATAACCACCGCTTATGGAAGAAGAGGAATTATATAATTGAAATATATCCCACTGTGATAACCACATCCGACTGTGTCCACGGGCCGCCTCAATTCACGACGCAAACCGTACAACAACAACCTTGAACATAATTATGACACGTTGAGTTGTCCTTACCTAGCGCTACTCATGTTGATGTTCAGTTGTGTAGCCATACGTGTTTAACTCGCAGTTAGGACAGTGTTGACATCCCCACACAACAGTTAGGACATGTTAGGATACCGCGATAATGACTGCTGTAGATAGAATGTCTACATATTTATAAAAATGTCAAATCGCATGCAAGATGGAAGAAAGTTCGCAGAATTCGTATTTGTTTCAGTAGTAGAATCATTACAGATTTACTTGAGCCTAAATTCTCAGGCAGCTCTAGTAATCTTGAGATTTAGGTGTTCGTTCAGACACCTTATAAATAGTTATGTTGACCTAGGATCAGTTTTATTTGACGACGAATCTCAAGTGTGCAATACTGCTAAATGCTTAAGAAACACGAAGATTGAAAGCCGACTTTTTCATACATGTTACGTTTCCCGGAATCGCCGGGACACTCCGTGATATCTATCAAACCTCCCGGTCTCCCGCACGGGAGAACAAATCTCCCGGATTGCTAATGATGTAAAACATATTTTAGATTGGCCTTAGTTAACACTTTATGCGAGTTCTATTTAATTCATATATGTTTGCTAATTGTCACAATCGGAGAACATATGAACAAAAAAAAAACGTATTTTTAAATAGGTGTCATAAATAAAAAATGCCTCAGTTATAGCCCTGTCACTAAATATTATATCAAGTTGCGTGTGTAATAAAACATGAAGGCTACTGCCGGTCAGGTAAAGGATTTTTGTTATACGGTAATATATTTCAGGAGTGGAGCAAATTATTAGTAGACCACCATGGGCGTCCGGGGGGGGGGGGGCAAGGGGGGCACATGCACCCTGTATCTGGATGTTTGTAAAAATGTAGGTCTTTTTATGGCGAATAGATTGTTTACTATTTGTGTCAAGTAGATCATCTATTTGTTAATTACTTATATGGAATGATATCATTATTGTTAATTGAAAGCAGACATTGTGGTAAGTGTAAAGATTTCTGGTCGGTTTTTTTGGTAATCTCTGAGGAAACATGCTGAGTTGTACCAACAGTTGTGAAAGTTCACTCGAACACTTTCCGGGTTAGGCCCGGTGGAAGATTCTTTATAATCTATGCGGCCAAGAGACCAAGGCGATGACCAGAAAACAACAAGAGAATGTCCAAGCTTGAGAAAACAACTGGTTAAGAAGAATTGCGGGAGTGAAAAGAGTAGAAAAGCGAAGAATGGAGGAGCTGAGTGAGGAGGTTGGTGGGGAAGAGTAGAAGAATGGAGGAGCTGAGGGAGGAGGTTGGTGGGGAAGAGTAGAAGAATGGAGGAGCTGAGGGAGGAGGTTGGTGGGGAAGAGTAGAAGAATAGAGGGGCTGAGGGAGGAGGTTGGTGGGGAAGAGTAGAAGAGTGGAGGAGCTGAGGGAGGAGGTTAGTGGGGAAGAGTAGAAGAATGGAGGAGCTGAGGGAGGAGGTTGGTGGGGAAGAGTAGAAGAATGAAGGAGCTGAGGGAGGAGGTTGGTGGGGAAGAGTAGAAGAATAGAGGGGCTGAGGGAGGAGGTTGGTGGGGAAGAGTAGAAGAGTGGAGGAGCTGAGTGAGGAGGTTGGTGGGGAAGAGTAGAAGAATGGAGGAGCTGAGGGAGGAGGTTGGTGGGGAAGAGTAGAAGAATGGAGGAGCTGAGGGAGGAGGTTGGTGGGGAAGAGTAGAAGAATGGAGGAGCTGAGGGAGGAGGTTGGTGGGGAAGAGTAGAAGAATAGAGGGGCTGAGGGAGGAGGTTGGTGGGGAAGAGTAGAAGAATGGAGGGGCTGAGGGAGGAGGTTGGTGGGGAAGAGTAGAAGAATGGAGGAGCTGAGGGAGGAGGTTGGTTGGGAAGAGTAGAAGAATGGAGGAGCTGAGGGAGGAGGTTGGTGGGGAAGAGTAGAATAATGGAGGAGCTGAGGGAGGAGGTTGGTGGGGAAGAGTAGAAGAATAGAGGGGCTGAGGGAGGAGGTTGGTGGGGAAGAGTAGAAGAATGGAGGAGCTGAGGGAGGAGGTTGGTGGGGAAGAGTAGAAGAATGGAGGAGCTGAGGGAGGAGGTTGGTGGGGAAGAGTAGAAGAATGGAGGAGCTGAGGGAGGAGGTTGGTGGGGAAGAGTAGAAGAATGGAAGAGCTGAGGGAGGAGGTTGGTGGGGAAGAGTAGAAGAATAGAGGGGCTGAGGGAGGAGGTTGGTGGGGAAGAGTAGAAGAATGGAGGAGCTGAGGGAGGAGGTTGGTGGGGAAGAGTAGAAGAATGGAGGGGCTGAGGGAGGAGGTTGGTGGGGAAGAGTAGAAGAATGGAGGAGCTGAGGGAGGAGGTTGGTTGGGAAGAGTAGAAGAATGGAGGAGCTGAAGGAGGAGGTCGGTGGGGAAGAGTAGAAGAATGGAGGAGCTGAGGGAGGAGGTCGGTGGGGAAGAGTAGAAGAATGGAGGAGCTGAGGGAGGAGGTTGGTGGGGAAGAGTAGAAGAATGGAGGAGCTGAGGGAGGAGGTTGGTGGGGAAGAGTAGAAGAATGGAGGGGCTGAGGGAGGAGGTTGGTGGGGAAGAGTAGAAGAATGGAGGAGCTGAGGGAGGAGGTTGGTTGGGAAGAGTAGAAGAATGGAGGAGCTGAAGGAGGAGGTCGGTGGGGAAGAGTAGAAGAATGGACGAGCTGAGGGAGGAGGTTGGTGGGGAAGAGTAGAAGAATGGAGGAGCTGAAGGAGGAGGTCGGTGGGGAAGAGTAGAAGAATGGAGGAGCTGAGGGAGGATGTTGGTGGGGAAGAGTAGAAGAATGGAGGGGCTGAAGGAGGAGGTCGGTGGGGAAGAGTAGAAGAATGGAGGGCTGAAGGAGGAGGTCGGTGGGGAAGAGTAGAAGAATGGAGGAGCTGAGGGAGGATGTTGGTGGGGAAGAGTAGAAGAGTGGAGGGGCTGAGGGAGGAGGTTGGTGGGGAAGAGTAGAAGAATGGAGGAGCTGAAGGAGGAGGTTGGTGGGGAAGAGTAGAAGAATGGAGGAGCTGAGGGAGGAGGTTGGTGGGGAAGAGTAGAAGAATGGAGGAGCTGAGGGAGGAGGTTGGTGGGGAAGAGTAGAAGAATGGAGGAGCTGAGGGAGGAGGTCGGTGTGAAAGAGCATTTCAGGAGGAAGCTGGTGAGGAACCGGTTAAAGTGGGTTGGATACGTGGAAATAATAGAAGGGGAACGACTGATGAAGAGAGCGGAGAATGGAAGGTAGAAGGCGAAGAGGAAGACAACGACTAAGGAAGGATGACTGCGTGAAGAGGGATTTGGCGGGATTGGGAGGCGAGTGAAGAGCGATGGATGGGGGAGTGGAGACGGGTGGTGGAGAAGGCGGTGAAACGGGATCTGGGACAGAAGAAGAAGGAAAACTAAAATTGACGACCGGTATCGATTCCAATATCACTCCGGACTTCAAGGATAAAGAGGATAGCACCAGGGATCATGCCTCAGTTACACTTCCACGAATGTAGGGAACAGTAATTTTAGGTATGTGTTATTTAAAAAATATCATATCATCTGACATAACTGCATTTGAACAGGCACACTTGCAGGTTTGCTGGTAGAACATGTTGGCAGTGTAACTGGATTTTTAGATGATTTCAATAGGCGGAAGGATTTTTGGCCATTTTTGGCCACAAGGCACGTGTGCGCAGTAATTCATGCAGAAATTGGTAAACATTGATGGGTGTGGCACGTTCAGGCATTTTAAAAGAGTTAGAAATATGTGACTTTGATTAAACTCGACCAGCATATCAGTGAGATGATGACAACGGCAGGTAAGAAGTTTTAGAATTTTTGATGGTTTCGTTTTCTTATAATCATGCAGAACGTTAACATGGCCGCCAATGGGAACCGTAACAGGAGGCTGAACCCATCAACATCATCAGCAGTGATAGTTTTCAGCGCTTGTCTTCTATTCTCGCGGTGATGTTCGTAGCTGTGTTCAGGATATGATTCCATCCACGAGGATACGTGATTTCACCGAACAACGTTTAATGTAAAAAGAAGCGAGTCAGGTTTAAAATGGCACGGTTGTTCACTGTACGGAACCGGGTTTATCAAGTTCTCGCACAGGTCACAGGATGCGTAGTTTACTGACCCGTCTACTTCGGAGAAACACAACGGATATAATGTGTCATTAATTTGTGACATGGACGCAAGCCAAAAAAATATGTGTTTGTAGGCCTAAGATAAGCACGTTGCCTGTTGTAAATGAATGGTCAAAATGTAATGTTTAATGTTGATAAGGTATCGTAACGTTTATGTTAGTACAGCACAGGTGTCAATTGATATAGACTAATTACCGATATAGACAACGTGTATACGACACCGTGCACTTAATTTTTGCTAAGCTTCCTTTATGAAAATATACCATGGAATTATATGGTATACCATGGTAAATGGGCTAACATAGATATAACAGATGCTGAATTAGGACTGACAGGATACGTAATGTTTAGGAAAGATCGAATAGGAAGAAGGGGCGGGGGAGTTATTTTATATGTTAAAGAATCTATTCAGGCTTATGAAATAAAACTAGAAAGGGAAGCAGATTGCGATGAAGCTGTTTGGTGCAAAATTGTTTCAGGAAATTCAAAATTAACTATTGGATTAGTTTACCGAAGTCCAAACATAAACGAAGAGGACAACACAAAAATAAAAAACGCTATAAAGGAAGTTAGTAAAGGGGAATGTATCATAATGGGAGATTTTAACCATGGACACATACAATGGAATTCTCTAGAGAGCACAGGGATTGAGGATCAACAATTTCTATGTTTAATCCAGGATAGCTTTCTTACTCAGCACGTACTAGAACCAACCAGGGGAGAAAATGTATTAGATATAGTTTTGTCATCACAACAAGAATTAGTGGACAATGTAAAAATATTTGAACCATTGGGTAATAGTGACCATAATCAAATACATTTTGACATCAATGTAAAATCAGAAAGTAAAAATAAGAAAACGTACAAGAGAAACTTCCACAAAGGTAACTACAAAGATATGAGAAAATACTTAGCACAGCTAGATTGGAATAACATGCTGATGGATAAGACTGCAATTGAATGTTGGAATATTCTAAAATATGAAATTGAGAGTATCATTGATAAATTTGTTCCCTTCCGAAAACAAGGAAAACGGTGTAGAAAGAAACACTTGTCAAAAGAGGCAATTAGAAAAATAATGCTAAAACAAACTATGTGGAGGGTTTATAGGCGTACCAGAAAGGAAGAAGACTATGCAAAATACAAAGAGGCACTTAATGCAGCTACAACTGAAATCAGACAATCTAAAAGAAGCTATGAGCAAAAACTGGCATGTAACATAAAAACTGACAGCAAGAGTTTTTATGCATATGTCAGGAGTAAACAAAACGTACAAGACAAGGTTGGACCTCTAGAAGACAGTGCTGGAAATATAATATCACAGGGGTTTTTAATGGCGGAAGACCTAAATGGTTACTTCAGTTCAGTGTTTACAAAAGAAGATATTAGTTCATTACCAGTTGCTGATGCTAAATTTCAGGGGGCTAAATCTGACTATTTAGGACCGTTAGTTGTAACTCCAGAATTGGTAGCTAGGAAAATAAAGGCAATGAAGGATAACAAATCACCGGGAGTGGATGGGATTCCTCCAAAATTACTAATGGAAACAGTAGATCAAATCAGTATACCACTTGCAAGAGTATTCAACTTGTCATTAAAAGAGGGAGTTGTTCCGTTTGAATGGAAAGAAGCAAACATCATACCATTATTTAAAAAGGGTTCGAGAAATAAGTCAGAGAATTACAGACCAGTGAGTTTAACGTCAGTGATTTGTAAATTATTAGAAAGGTTAATTAAAGACCATATGGTGGACTTCCTCGTTAAGCATAAATTATTAAATTCATCTCAACATGGATTCCTTAAAGCGAGGTCATGCTTAACAAATATGTTATGTTTTTTGGAAGAAATCACTAAGTGGATAGACATGGGATCGCCAGTAGATATTATCTACTTAGATTTTCAGAAAGCTTTTGACAAAGTGCCACATCAAAGATTGCTACTTAAATTAAAAGCCCATGGTATCGGGGATAGCATAACTGACTGGATAGAACAATGGCTGACTGACAGAAGACAACGAGTTATAGTAGATGGCGAAGTTTCAAATTGGAAATCGGTTTTGAGTGGGGTACCTCAAGGATCAGTATTAGGACCTATATTATTCTTAATTTATATCAATGACTTGGACGAGAGTATAACAAGTAACGTACTGAAATTTGCGGACGACACAAAACTGTTTAGAAAGGTTAATACTGATGGTGATAAACAACATTTACAAAACGATCTAGACAGATTAGTGAAATGGTCTGAGAAATGGCAGATGCTGTTCAATTTTGGGAAATGTAAATGCCTACATACAGGACATGGGAACTTGAATGTAAACTATAAAATGGGAGCTACTGTTCTTGGTACTACTGTAAAAGAAAAGGACTTAGGAGTTACAATAAGCGCTGATATGAAAGTTTCAGAGCAGTGTGGTATTGCAGCTTCAAAGGGTAATCAAATTCTTGGATTGATTAGAAGAAACATAACATATAAGGGAAAAAAGTTAATTATACCTCTTTATAAAGCAATAGTTAGACCTCATTTAGAATACTGTATACAAGCATGGAGACCATATCGTAAGAAGGATATAGATACGCTTGAACGCATACAAAGGAGAGCAACTAAAATGATTCCAGAACTTAGAGACCTTAGTTATGAAGAACGCCTGAAAGAATGTGGTTTAACAACTCTAGAGACAAGGAGGTTAAGAGGAGATCAGATTGAAGTTTTTAAGATATTGAATGGGTATGAAAATATTGATAGAAATATGTTTTTCTCACTCAAGAAGGATAGCAGAACTAGAGGACATGAGGTAAAATTAGTAAAGGATCAATGTAGATTGGACATCAGGAAGCACTCGTTCTCACAGAGGACAATAAATGAATGGAACAAACTGTCTACAGATTGTGTAACTGCTAGCAGCGTGAATATGTTTAAAAACAAGGTTGACACATATATCAGGAGGGCGGGTTATAAGTAGGTGAACATTGTTGGACTCTCGATAAGCCAATGGCTTCCTTGTCCACTTGCCATCTGGGCCTTTGGCTTGGATGGCAAATCTTGTTAAATCTTGTTAAACTATGACGTGGTATTTCGTTATGTTACATAGTATTACATGGTAAACCATTGTATACCATGACATTGCATGGTAAACTGTGGTAGACCATGCTTTTTTATATATTGTGTGTGGTAAATGTATGGTATATCATGGTTTATCTGTTTCAAAACACCATGGTATTTTACCAAGGTTTCCCTGTTTCAAAACGCCATGAAATTTTACCATGGTTTCATTGTTTCAAAACACCATGGATTACCGTGGTTCCCATCAGACCTGGGGCCGAAGTACTCGGTGCTCGTGCACTCCTGTGTTCTAGTTCATTTTTGAAATACTCGTACTCGTAGAAATCATCGTCATGTACTCGTACTCGTGTTCAGTGTACTCAGATTTTACGAGTACATCTAAGTACTTTTTTAATATGATGTTATGAAAATGATTTTATTTCTTATTTTATCAAATCATTAACAACTACGATAATAATTTCAAAAAGTATGGTAGGAAATGATATTACGTGCATATGAATAAAAAAATTATGTTCTTGCATGCGTCTCAGCTGAGTTATATATGTTTTCTAACACACGATCATTAAATGCATTTTTATTATGTCAACTTCAGGTACTTGGGATCAATTATCACAGATGAGGGTACCAAACCGGAGATACTTGCCAGGATTGCACAGACAACAGCAGCACTAACAAGGTTGAAACCCTTATGGAACGACAGAAACATCACTGTCAGTTCGAAAATAAGGCTGATGCGCTTCCTTGTCATGTCTATCTTTCTGTACGCTTCTGAAACATGGACCCTCTCAGCAGATCTACAGAAGAGGATACAAGCCATGGAAATGAGATGCTTTCGGAAGATCTTGCGCATATCATACAAAGACCATGTTACTAACGAAGCTGTCCGCAACAAGATCAAACAAGCCATCGGACCATATGACGACCTTCTTACAACAGTTAAGAAGGGTAAACTGAAGTGGTACGGTCATGTATCACGATCATCTGGCCTTGAAAGGCTATCTTGCAAGGTACCGTAAGATGGGGGAGACGAAGAGGTAGACAGAAGAAGAGGTGGAAAGACAACATCAAAGAGTGGACAGGAATGGAGTTCGCTGACTCCCAGAGGGCTGTCGAGAACATGGAAACGTGGAGAGAGCTGGTTAGAAAGTCATCAATGGTGCCCCAACGATCCTTACGGGTTATGGGAAAGTGAAGTGAAGATTATGTCAATTATATTGCAATAACCATGATATTAATTGCAATGTAGTAGCCCCTGATTTGTAATAATTATGATTGTTACATTTAGTAGAAGTGGTTTAATTTTTACTTGGTATTGATGAGTTTTCACAAATTCACACCCTGGATCACTTTTCTGCACATTGAATGCACTGAAGCCACAAAACTTTGCTTAAAGAGGCAGTATCTTTCTCAGTCAGAAACCCCTAGTTCGTATCCATAGTTGTATCAATTGAATTGTCGTACCAGTTACCAGCCCAGGCCATAATCCTTGTGTTTGTTTAAGTAAGCCAGTAAGCCCATAACGAAAGGGTCATTCACTAGTTACCATAAAATGCCTTTGTTGCTCTCACAAGTGACAGTACTAAGTACTGCTAGCTGAGTCTTCTGAAGAAGTTTTTGTGACTCGTGTCAAACAGCATGCACCAGTATTGTCTGGTGCCAATTTGTAGTGTAGTTAAAGTACAAAGGGGATATGAAGCGCTGGACATCGGTAGGTGATAACCCACCCTCTCAGCAAACATTAGTTGTGGACTTGTGGTCACTGCCAGCCACAACATGCCTAACAGTGTTCATTGATCCATAATTTAGCATATGTATTTAATGGTTATGTTTCTTTTTTTCTTTCTTCTTGTTATGCTGTGCTATGAAATATATTTCGAAAAGTATTTTCAATTTAAATACATTTGAACCCATATTTGAATGCATGCTGGAAGGCACAACACGGCAACTTTCCGACTCTATCTCAGCGGGTATCCCATCTCAGCCGGTCCCTCATCATCTCAGTATCCCGGCCAGCCTCGTCAGCCCTAGTCGAGAGGCTATTCAGCATTGCTGGAAAAGTGTTCCGCCCTGAACGATGTTCCCTTAAGGACTCCGCCTTTGAACAGCTGATGTTCGTTATTATGTTCTGATAAACAGCAAATAAGGACACTAAATGACAGGACGCCAACACGTTTTTTTTACCACGATCAGGCTCTGTGATTATGTTATTTGATGAAATAAAGAGGTTTTATTTACAATTGTCCTCATAAAAAAGTATAATGAACTGCCGTTGCACATTCAAGTCTTCTTGAATTATATAAATTAATTCACAATGTTTATTTTAAAAATACTTTATTATTACTATATAGAGTTACTATAATATCATACAAGATGTACTCGTGGAAATGTACTCGTACTCAACTTTGAGCAATGTACTCGTACTCAGCTTTGAGCAATGTACTCGTACTCAGCCATCACCAATGTACTCGTACCCAGCTTTGAGCAATGTACTCATACTCAGCTTTGAGCAATGTACTCGTACTCAGCCATCACCAATGTACTCGTACTCAGCTTTGAGCAATGTACTCGTACCCAGCCATCACCAATGTACTCGTACTCAGCTTTGAGCAATGTACTCGTACTCAGCCATCACCAATGTACTCGTACTCAGCTTTGAGCAATGTACTCGTACTCAGCTTTGAGCAATGTACTCGTACTCAGCCATCACCAATGTACTCGTACTCAGCCATCACCAATGAACTCGTACTCAGCTTTGAGCAATGTACTCGTACCCAGCCATCACCAATGTACTCGTACTCAGCCATCACCAATGAACTCGTACTCAGCTTTGAGCAATGTACTCGTACTCAGCCATCACCAATGAACTCGTACTCAGCTTTGAGCAATGTACTCTTACTCAGCCATCACCAATGTACTCGTACTCAGCCATCACCAATGAACTCGTACTCAGCTTTGAGCAATGTACTCGTACTCAGCCATCACCAATGTACTCGTACTCAGCCATCACCAATGTACTCGTACTCAGCTTTGAGCAATGTACTCGTACCCAGCCATCACCAATGTACTCGTACTCAGCCATCACCAATGTACTCGTACTCAGCTTTGAGCAATGTACTCGTACTCAGCCATCACCAATGTACTCGTACTCAGCCATCACCAATGTACTCGTACTCAGCTTTGAGCAATGTACTCGTACTCAGCCATCACCAATGTACTCGTACTCAGCCATCACCAATGAACTCGTACTCAGCTTTGAGCAATGTACTCGTACTCAGCCATCACCAATGTACTCGTACTCAGCCATCACCAATGTACTCGTACTCAGCTTTGAGCAATGTACTCGTACCCAGCCATCACCAATGTACTCGTACTCAGCCATCACCAATGTACTCGTACTCAGCTTTGAGCAATGTACTCGTACTCAGCCATCACCAATGAACTCGTACTCAGCTTTGAGCAATGTACTCGTACTCAGCCATCACCAATGTACTCGTACTCAGCCATCACCAATGAACTCGTACTCAGCTTTGAGCAATGTACTCGTACCCAGCCATCACCAATGTACTCGTACTCAGCCATCACCAATGAACTCGTACTCAGCTTTGAGCAATGTACTCGTACTCAGCCATCACCAATGAACTCGTACTCAGCTTTGAGCAATGTACTCTTACTCAGCCATCACCAATGTACTCGTACTCAGCCATCACCAATGAACTCGTACTCAGCTTTGAGCAATGTACTCGTACTCAGCCATCACCAATGTACTCGTACTCAGCCATCACCAATGTACTCGTACTCAGCTTTGAGCAATGTACTCGTACCCAGCCATCACCAATGTACTCGTACTCAGCCATCACCAATGTACTCGTACTCAGCTTTGAGCAATGTACTCGTACTCAGCCATCACCAATGTACTCGTACTCAGCCATCACCAATGTACTCGTACTCAGCTTTGAGCAATGTACTCGTACTCAGCCATCACCAATGTACTCGTACTCAGCCATCACCAATGAACTCGTACTCAGCTTTGAGCAATGTACTCGTACTCAGCCATCACCAATGTACTCGTACTCAGCCATCACCAATGTACTCGTACTCAGCTTTGAGCAATGTACTCGTACCCAGCCATCACCAATGTACTCGTACTCAGCTTTGAGCAATGTACTCGTACTCAGCCATCACCAATGTACTCGTACTCAGCTTTGAGCAATGTACTCGTACTCAGCCATCACCAATGAACTCGTACTCAGCTTTGAGCAATGTACTCGTACTCAGCCATCACCAATGTACTCGTACTCAGCCATCACCAATGTACTCGTACTCAGCTTTGAGCAATGTACTCGTACTCAGCCATCACCAATGTACTTGTACTCAGCCATCACCAATGAACTCGTACTCAGCTTTGAGCAATGTACTCGTACCCAGCCATCACCAATGTACTCGTACTCAGCTTTGAGCAATGTACTCGTACTCAGCTTTGAGCAATGTACTCGTACTCAGCCATCACCAATGAACTCGTACTCAGCTTTGAGCAATGTACTCGTACCCAGCCATCACCAATGTACTCGTACTCAGCTTTGAGCAATGTACTCGTACCCAGCCATCACCAATGTACTCGTACTCAGCTTTGAGCAATGTACTCGTACTCAACCATCACCAATGTACTCGTACTCAGCTTTGAGCAATGTACTCGTACCCAGCCATCACCAATGTACTCGTACTCAGCTTTGAGCAATGTACTCGTACCCAGCCATCACCAATGTACTCGTACTCAGCTTTGAGCAATGTACTCGTACTCAACCATCACCAATGTACTCGTACTCAGCTTTGAGCAATGTACTCGTACCCAGCCATCCACAATGTACTCGTACTGGTACTTTACTCATGAACATGTACTCGGCCCCAGGTCTGGTTCCAATTGTATATCGTGGTATTTTACCATGTTTTATCGTGGTTCACCTGTTTCAAAACACCATGGTATATACCATGGAATACGATGGCATGTTGCCATAAGGATTGACCTACTCATTGGTGACCGAGTTGCCACAACAAAATAGTTGGCAAAACATCAAGTACGATAGGACAACTTGGTTGGGTATTTATACGTACTCGAGTAAATTGCTTACTCTGGGATGTTTCAAACGGATGGAGAACTCGAGATGTCCGGTTTGGTCAGGCTTCGAGCACTTGAGGTTCATGAACTCGGGCTCGCGTTGATGGACTTTGTTTTTGTTTATAACCTGCCGCGTAACCACATATTAAGGACAAATGTGTGCATTAACTGGAACAATCCCGAAAATACGAGAAAGCATTTTAACACTTTGTGGCATTCGTACGAAAAAAATCCTAAGATATCAGTAACATATTTGGAGTCCATGCAGAGATTTGGGTTAAAATCAAAATGGATTGGATTTTCATTTTAAAAAGTCGTATTTAAATTTGCATTAATTTAAATCCAGTTACATTATTTGGTCAGCATTTAAATAATTTTTTTATAGATTTTGTTCAAATGCACATAGTATGCAGGGGCGGATCTATGCTTGTTGGCAGGGGGTCTCGGTCAGTTGTAGTCGTAATTATATCGTTCTACTGACGAACCGGGAGGGGGGACGGGACGACATGTGTGTCGTTCTACTGACGAACTGGGAGGGGGGACGTGACGACATGTGTGTCGTTCTACTGACGAACTGGGAGGGGGGACGGGACGACATGTGTGTCGTTCTACTGACGAACCGGGAGGGGGGACGGGACGACATGTGTGTCATTCTACTGACGAACTGGGAGGGGGGACGTGACGACATGTGTGTCGTTCTACTGACGAACTGGGAGGGGGACGGGACGACATGTGTGTCGTTCTACTGAAGACCTGGGAGGGGGGACGCGACGACAGGTGTGTCGTTCTACTGACGAACTGGGAGGGGGGACGGGACGACATGTGTGTCGTTCTACTGACGAACTGGGAGGGGGGACGTGACGACATGTGTGTCGTTCTACTGAAGACCTGGGAGGGGGGACGCGACGACAGGTGTGTCGTTCTACTGACGAACCGGGAGGGGGGACGTGACGACATGTGTGTCGTTCTACTGACGAACCGGGAGGGGGGACGGGACGACATGTGTGTCGTTCTACTGACGAACCGGGAGGGAGGACGTAACGACATGTGTGTCGTTCTACTGACGAATTGGGAGGGGGGACGTGACGACATGTGTGTCGTTCTACTGACGAACCGGGAGGGAGGACGTGACGACATGTGTGTCGTTCTACTGACGAACCGGGAGGGAGGACGTAACGACATGTGTGTCGTTCTACTGACGAATTGGGAGGGGGGACGTGACGACATGTGTGTCGTTCTACTGACGAACCGGGAGGGAGGACGTGACGACATGTGTGTCGTTCTACTGACGAACCGGGAGGGGGGACGGGACGACATGTGTGTCGTTCTACTGACGAACCGGGAGGGAGGACGTAACGACATGTGTGTCGTTCTACTGACGAACTGGGAGGGGGGACGTGACGACATGTGTGTCGTTCTACTGACGAACCGGGAGGGAGGACGTGACGACATGTGTGTCGTTCTACTGACGAACCGGGAGGGGGGACGGGACGACATGTGTGTCGTTCTACTGACGAACCAGGAGGTGTGTGTCGTTCTACTTACAGAAGGGTTAATATTAGTCGGCTGCTAATACTTCAGTCTTTACATTGACACTAGTTCCGATGTATGGCTATATATGTTGTCCTTTACCGTAATATTTTCCACGGACTTGGGGGGTGTCTAAGACCCCCATCCACGGCCTAGGGTGGTCTTGAGACCCACAAGACCCCCCTAGATCCGCTGCTGTTATATGAAATATAGAAAACCACCCTGCGCAAATGATTTCCGAGTCTACTATTTGGTAAATAGACATACATACAAATACATACATGTAAGATGATGTATGTACAATATGACCTACACAATTATCACAATTTTGCATAGCCTCCATAAACACATTTGACGTATATATCGACTACCCACATTGGACACTAACGGACACTGTGCGCTTGCTTTATATCATTCGATGTTTCTTTCAATAACATGTTCAATCGGACTATCTCTCAATACATGTCTTCTCATTATCGTTTTCAGTAATTGTCTTTGTTGTCTTTGTTGTCGTGCTCTTTTTAGAACCTCTTCAGTTGCAACGTGTTGTATCCAAGAAATGTTTAGTATTTTCCTGAGGAACCATAATTACGCTGCTGCTAATTTACCCTACGTACGCTTATTTAGTGTCCAAGTTTTACTTCCACGTGACAGTGTAAACCACACATAGCAACTGAGGACACTTATTCTGGTTTGCGTTGATGTATTCATATTCTTCAGAAGAATATGTTGTCCTTCACCAGTCAATGAAATGTGACTTCAGAAAAGATCAAACAATATCTCAATTCCTCTGCTGCCACCCAGTGGAAAAATTGGCCACCGTCATGGACCGGACAAAGGCGTGCGCCCGCAAAATGCAACACTTCGTGTAAGGAGAAGATAAAAGTGGAAGATAAATTTATTTATTTATTGACAGATAAGGGTTTAGTAACAATAACAAATCTTTGGACTCTGACTCAATTTCCAATGATTTTTGTTTCCACTCTTGGATATTCGCTGACCTGTTACTCTTGACAACTACATTATACAACCACAAACGCGCGCGCGCGCACGCACGCACGAACGCACGCACGAACGAACGAACGAACGAAAGAACGAACGCACGCAAACATAGTTTAATATAATTCCACCAGATGGCAACAGTACATCGCCCAAAGGTAATGTTGATGCATTCGAGCCTTCTCAGTGGCAATAGGTACTTCCGGAAAAAGAAAGGTTTTTCTAAAGTTCTGTTTCTGATCATGTCCTGACATTATCCAGCTGAAGGCAAAGACACAAGTTTAACATCTTTTTATAAAACCGGTCGAGTTATACCTGCGGCACGCAGGTGGCGTTACATTAAGGAATAAGTTTAAAATAGGAAATATACTATATTATCGCCTTCACTCCTTTGGGCTGGGCACACGATTGACGTACGAAGAATTTCTGGATTTCCCTGACGAACGCAGTAGTTAACTGAAGTGATCACACTTTGGTTATTATGGCAGAACGGGAAGATGATGAGTTAAGCATTCCCAGAGCAGCATTGAATAAAATGATAAAAGAGCTACTTCCTAATATCAGGGTTGCAAACGACTCCAGAGATCTGGTGTTAAATTGCTGCACTGAATTCATTCATTTAGTCAGTTCGGAAGCAAATGAAATCTGTGTTAAGCAACAGAAAAAGACGATATCACCAGAACATGTTCTGATAGGTAAGCTAATTAATTTCTTGTAGTTGAACGGTTGGTTTCACTCATTCACTCATGTTATTGAGTCGGTCGTGGTGGTCTAGTTCTAGTTGTTTTCAGCACTCGGCAACGTTGTTTTAACTGACTAGTCTGTATGTTGTGGTTACTACAATTGCATGGTGGTCTCATTCAATTCATGGTGTTACGAGGTCTCAACCAGCCTTTTTTAGAACATTATAACCAAGCTGACCTGTATATAACCACAAATTGTTGGAATGTGAGTACTGTGACAAACATTACTGCATTGAATGTGTCGAAATAACTGATAAAGAATATAAAATCATGATGGATAAACCACAAATTCACTGGTTTTGTCCACCATGTGACACAAAAGTAATGAAAAACTTGAAAAATGAAAAAAGCTGCGAAGAAAGGTGTCAGAAGTTCCTTAAGAAAGTGGAAGAGAGAATCATTGAACTAGAGAAAGAAATCAGAACCAAAGTGGATGAAACAAGAGTCATCGAAATGATCAAAGAAGCTAAGTTGGAAAAAACCCAAGCAAAGTCATCAGCCCAAATGAAGTTAAGGAAGTCGTACAAATTCAGGTAAAAGAACAGAACATGGAATCAAAAGACAGAGAAAAAAGACTCAACAACGTAATAATTTTCAACTTACCAGAATCTACTTCACAACTAAAAACTACGAGACAACAACATGACAAAGAACAAATTTTAGAAATGTGTACAGAAATAAACAATAACTTCACAGACACTGATGTCACAGAAACGCGGAGGCTTGGGGAAGCCAAGGAAAATGCAACTGGTCCCAGACCGGTTCTAATCACATTAACACATATTGACAAAAAACGAACCCTTCTTCGAAGGTTCCATCACATCAGAGAAAATGACAAGTTCAAAAACATAAAAATTGATCATGACAAAACTAAACAAGAAAGGGAGGAATCAAAAAAGCTATATGAAGAAGCAAAGAGGCAGGAAGCTGCAGACAAATCGGGGGAATACCTGTACAGAGTCAGGGGTCCACCATGGGAGAGAAAAATAAGGAAAAGCCAGTAAAGACTACACCTAGAGTGACGTATGGTAAAACAAATGTTAATAAAAATAATCTTAATGACATAGGCAACATTCTGTGTTTTTATACCAATGCTGACCAACTAAGGAACAAGCAAAATGAATTTGAACAAAGAATTAAAGAACTGAAACCTCACATAATAGCAATTAACGAGGTAAAACCAAAAAACCCCAAATGCACTGTAACCATACCAGAATTTTACTTAGAAGGCTATACACTGTTCTCCAAGAATATAGAAAATAATGAAGGTAGGGGTATTATAATATACGTCTTAAATTCCCTATACGCAGAAAATATAAACCTGGTCTCAACCTTCAAGGAATGCTTATTTATAGAAATTAAACTTAAAAATAAAACTAAACTTCTCTTTGGATGCATATAGAAGAGCGATGGGGGGTCAGAAGAAAATAACGCAGAACTTCTAAATATGATTAGATCCACATCAGGACTTAAATATTCAAACATTGTAATTACAGGAGATTTCAATCTCCCAGATATTAACTGGAAACATTGGACGACCAAATCAATTAACCCCAGCAACCTAAATTTTAAATTTGTAGAATGCCTTAGAGACACATTCATGTATCAACATGTCTCAAATCCCACCAGAGGACGAGGCACAACTAACACAAACCTTTTAGATCTGATTTTATCAAACGAAGAAGACAACATAGGGGAAATAGAGTACCTCAGCCCTCTAGGTAAAAGTGACCACTGTGTCATTACATTCAATATTTTGTGCAAAGTTATAACAAATAAATACACTAAAAAACGGAAGCTATTTAATAAGGCAAATTATGAAGGAATGAGGAAAGAGTGTTCAGATATAAATTGGGAAGAGAAATTTAAAGACTAAAGACAACGTTAACGACCAATGGGAAATCCTTAAAACAGTACTAAGATTATTAGAAGATAAATACGTACCTCAAAAAGAAGTTTCATATTACAGAAAGGGAAATTTCCCCCTGAATGCAAACACCAGAAAACTAATTAGACGTAAAAATAGACTATGGACAAGATACATTGAAACAAGGGATGGGACAAAATATCTAGAGTATTGTAAAAGCAGGAATAAAATCCGAGCTTTAACCAGAAAGCTCCGAAAGGAGTTTGAAAAAAAATTTAGCCATTCAAACTAAGAAAAACCCTAAAGTCTTCTGGAACTATTATAAATCAAAAACTACAGTTAAACAAGGAATTGGGGAACTTAATATAGACCACACAAATCCGAAATCCCAAACAACAACTGAAGATGAAGAAAAAGCAAATATTCTTGCCAACTACTTCTCCAGTGTATTCACTACTGAACAGACAGGGCCTATCCCAACTACACCCAAAGTAAACATTAAATTAGCAATGGATGAGCTAAAAGTAACTGAAAACATAATATTACTAACATTAAAAGAACTTAATATAAGCAAATCGCCTGGCACTGATGAAATAGGTGCCAGATTACTAATTGAGTTGTCAGAAAATATCTGTCTCCCATTACAAAAAATATTTGAAACATCTATAAAAACATCAAGTATTCCCGATGAATGGAAGGATGCCAAAATATCAGCAATATATAAAAAAGGAAACAAGAAATTAGCTTGCAACTACCGTCCAATAAGCCTAACAAGTGTAGTTTGTAAATGCATGGAAAAAATTATTAGAAATCACATCATCAGTTACATGAAAGTCAATGGTCTGTTCAGTCAAAAACAATATGGTTTTATCTCTGGCAGATCAACAGTTCTCCAACTAATTAAAATACTAGATGAATGGACCTCAGAAATGGATAAGGGTAATTACATAGATGTTATTTATATGGATTTTCAAAAGGCTTTTGATACTGTGCCACATACGAGACTAATAAGTAAATTAAAAAGTTTTAACATTAGGAATGATTTAGTTAACTGGATTGAGGCATTCATCACAAATAGACGACAAAAGGTAGCAGTAAATGGAAAAGAATCAAACTGGCACAAAGTAACATCAGGGATACCGCAGGGATCTGTCCTAGGACCCTTACTGTTTGTTCTATACGTAAACGACCTGCCAGATTTAACTAAATCCAATACATTCCTGTTCGCTGATGACATTAAGATATTTAGAGCCATAACAAATAAAAATGATCAGGATATACTACAACAAGATTTAAGTATCCTAGAACAATGGAGCGACAAATGGCTATTAAAATTCCACCCAGATAATGTAAACACATGGAAATTGGAAAAAATAATATAGGTGAAAATGAATATTTCATGACAAGCAATAATGTTAAACATTCACTAGCCACCACAGATAAGCAAACTGACTTAGGTGTAATTATCGATTCAAAATTGTCATTTGATGATCACATAAACCAAGTGGTAAATAAAGCAACCAAAATGACAAAAATAATCCGAAGAACCTTCCAATTCCTAGACACACACACTTTTTTGCCACTATATAAGACAATGGTTAGATCTCACCTAGAATATGCCATAGCAGTATGGTATCCATATAAGATAAAACATAAAATAGCAATAGAAAACGTGCAGAGAAGAGCCACAAAAGAACTTCCTGGTATGAGGGATTTATCATATATAGAAAGACTAAAATTACTGAAGCTACCCACATTAGCATACCGAAGGCTAATAGGAGACATGATAGAAGTCTATAAAATAATGCACGAATTGTACGATAATGAATCTGCACCAAACCTCCTGAAATGGGAGGATGTCACACTTAGATCAGGAAATAGAGGGCACTCCCTTAAAATATTTACCCAAAGAGCAAAAATAAATTTAAGAAAAAATGCATTCCCTCTTAGAGTGGCTGAACCATGGAATAGTCTCCCAAACTCTGTAGTACAAGCTAGATCAATTAACTCATTTAAAAACAAATTAGACAAATTCTGGTCTACCCAGGCAATAATATACGACTATGAATCTCCTTTAACAATAACTAATGGAACCGGAAATTATGATATAAAAATATTTGATTCTGAAGATCTGATCATGGAGGAACCAACTGGATCCTGCGATCAGAATCGTCATAAGGTAAGGTATATGCTGGCATTGAGGGTGGATCTGGGTGGTCACTGCCAGTGTGCATGTCATCCTCAATGGTTTGACCGATATTAACGTGATCATCCGAGTCACGAGAGATATACAGTCTCTAATGTTGAGAGCCAGGTTTTTACCCCAAACATACCCATACCCAGTCCGGGTATTGAACTCAGAACTCCGTCATGTAAAGCGGATGTGCTAACCACTACACAGTCTACACTACTGCGCCTCTGTAGGAGTTGGAGCATGGACTGTTGATCAAGGGGACCACGGTTAGAGTCCACCTCCTGCCATTTTGAAACTTGGGCAATTTCGTTCATACCACATTGCCTATACAGGTGTCTTCTGGAAGACACACAAAAGCTGTTGTTCCCTAAGAACTATCTGGTGTGTACACCTGGGGGGAATAAAAATAGAAAAAACCTATAGTGGACTCAGTGCGCCTCATGGAGCTGGTGATCTCAATCTTTAAACTCGCTAGTTTAGCTGTGATCAGCTGTTTAGGGAGTATCCCTTCAAGCATTCTGAAGAGGTTACCGTTAGGTGTGACGACAAATACTGTGTGTGACGAATCTTCGGAGGGTACAACCCCCATGCAAACCCACAATGAGACTCATTTAAGGAGGCAGTGTATGATGCACATGTCATAGTTCTAGACGATCATTACAATCTCCCTTCAGCTTATCTCTCAGATTTGGTTATGAACTCTGATAAAACTATCGCAACCAAACAGCAAGCCGTACTGTCCATGTGTTCATGTTTATAACGGTTTAAAGAATACGCAATATCAAGTTTGAACTGATGATCTGTTATTCTCATGCTATTTGGCAAACACAGGCTGTGTTCAGTATTATCAGTAATACAAAATGCCACAAGGAATGCCTCCTATACCCGTAAGACTGTAAAATGTCAGAAAATCCATAAAGCTGAAGATTGGGCACTTAGCCAGCATTATTTCCTGTTGCAGCACTGGAGAATCTGGGCTTTGGCTCGTACACGGCAGATGCCCGGGCTGTTCTGCAGCAGACGAAAGCCACTGCAGCAAAGAAACGCAAAGCTAGTACAAAACTGGAGAATCTCGGCATTCCTGAAGAAGAACTCTTCCGACTACAGCAAGAGTTGTTTGCCAAGGTTAGTTGATCTCCTGGTGTCAGTAGTTAATTCATAGTGGTTCTTGTAGTTATTAAATTATTTGTATGATTGTTGTTTCCACATTAGAATGGTAAGTAGTAATTGTGATTCAGGATGATTTTGCTATTTATTTTCCAGTTGGTGTCTTTATTGTTTGTTTTGTGAGAAAAAGCTATAATTGTAAAAGTGACGCTCTGCAGGTAAGCTTTTGCAAAAGATTGCCAAAAGAATACCATCTCAAAATACCTGGCGCTTCATCCATCTTCTGTGAACTGGGACATTAAAATAGTGACCTTTCCCCATGTGTACCTGATGACCACTAGTCTCGCTTATCTGATTGTCGCTTGCCTTCTGAATTCGCAGAGAAGAGAGTCTCGCCTCAGAGGCATGGTCTTGTCACAACTCCATTTTGTATAGGCATTCCTGTGAAGCACCAGCAGTCAATTAGCATCATTACCAAGATTGCACCCAAAAAAATTTGTCTGATTTAACTTTTCAGTCTGACTGTTGTGTCAATATAATCAAAGTAATAAAAGTTTAAAGTTAATTTGAATTGCATCGTGTAAACTGATAAAAGTTCACCCTTATTCTATGAATTAGCCAAATGCCCGGATAACATCATAATTAGCTAATTATGTATACGCCTAGACTCTGGGTGCATACATAATTTCTGTCACAATGAACTTTGCATCCAGGAGATGATGTGTGTGACAAACAGGGGCACCACAGCATGGAGCCTGGATAATCGAGTCTAGATAACCACTAAAGCCTGCAATTTTCTACCTACATATTGTACTGCCTAATTTACTAAAACATGCCAAATGCTGCCACCTAGTGACCATTCTTCCTACTAGATCCACCCACAGTACAGAGGGGCATTCTTATAATTCTGTTTTCCTATTCTACTTCCCATTAAACCCCTGGTGAGGAGGGGAGGGCCCATCATAAACTATTTTCAGTCCCTTCAATGACTTGCCACCATCTCTCCTCCCATTTTCTCCCAATCTCTGCTGTTTGCGTCTGCCTTTCCAGGTTACTGTTCACGTCTGCCTTTCCAGGTTACTGTTCACACAATGCCGTAACCTTAATTTTGGTATTCCTCTTCTTCAACCATCCTCTTCTGTTTTCCATGCTCTCTCTGTCAGCCTCTTCTCTGAACATGTCCTGCCCACTGCAGTCTGCTCCCAACTTCCTTTCTTTTTGGGTATTTCTTCATTCCACCGTCCATCCTCTTTCCGTAATATAATTATTATCCCAGCCACATCGTACTGATTTCCTGTATGCAATACAGATTTTGTGAAGGATATAGCCACATTCTCTTTTTATGCGGATTTGTTTCAATGGGAAAAAAATTTGATAAAGTACATATTTTATTGTGATCGTTGTTGTTGTTGTTGTTGATTTTTTGGTATCCAGTAATACTGAGGATAACACATTAAAGCACACCAAACTACACTTATTTCCAATGTGGTCCTCCTGGTTTTAAGAGTGTCCTTCTTTAGAGTTAACCAGCGAGTCCATCACAGGTTTTTTATTTCCCTGCATGTGATCTTTTACTTCCCCTGGCGTAGACACCAGATAGAAGGGACCAACGGCTTTTACCGTCTTTTCCGAAAGACAGGCTAAGTGGGGTGAACAAAATTACCCACAACGGTGTAACATCGAAAAACAAACTTACAGGGATCGACTACATTTGATGCTAGGCAAATTATCGACGAAACCTAGCAGATTTTGTTTGATGCAGGAACATTTAGTATTTTTCGTAGCCTGATATATGGCAATACTTGATTGGAATCTGAATGTTATAGGCTGATTGACCAATAACAAAATTACACAGATTTATACAGAATGTCAAGTACAAATACAGATTTCGCCAATAAAAATGTAGCAGCTGATGTCTGAATGATGTTTTTGTATTTGTATATGTTTCTCCTCTGAAGAATCTGCTGCGTTTCACTTTCAGGCCCGTCTTGAGCAACAACAATTGGAGCAGCAGGAATGGCTGCGTGTACAGCAGGCCGCACAGCAGGCACAGCAACAACAGCAGCAGGCGCAGCTGCTGCAGTCCAGCAACAGTGCAGACAACAATGACGATGACAACTACAACTAAGTGAGACACGACAACAACTAAGGGAATACCGGTGCCAATGATCTGGGCTTGGAACATTGCCTGGATAAAATTACTTTGATGACGCCACATATCTGATAGTCTTCTGTGTGACAGTAGATACAAGATGCACTGTCTGAGAAAAAAAAATTAATGAACATTTCATGTTATTTACCTCACAAAAAACTTGAATATTTCAGCCGACTAACGTGGCCTTTGTCAGTGGGCTGACATTGCTGTGGGCATGTCACATGACCAATGTCGTGACACAAGCTGGAGAAGGACTCGTGGCTGATGTCTCGGTTCATGACAGGTTTCTTTCAATGGATGTTTACCGTTTCCCTGATTTTTCTCCTAAACCAATGCTCAAAAAAGTAAAATGCAATTATCCAAGAAGCCGGAACAGACATTCAATTGAAGGAATTTATTAACAGTTTAGATATTTGCATTTGTGGGTACCGTTTCGGAGGGTGCACAGTGTTTGTAAAGTTCAACGTTGACCACAGTAATGTGGGCAACAACTGTAGTGTCGATAAAGTGCCAACAGCAGTACACAGAATCTACGTAGTGATGGCCAAGTGAGAGAGTGGGATACCACCAGAATGATCAAATACCAAGTAAATTTACAGTGCTCACAGAGACATGGGTCATGGTGGAAACAGTGGCGTATTTAGGGAGGGTTGGGCCAAAGTCCCAGTTTGGATATTTTATCATGACTAACCTGTTGCACCACTACATGGTAGCATAGCAAACTAATGGATGACTGATCTTGACCCCTTTTCCAAGATTCCAAATATGCCAATGGACAGAAAATTATATGTCCAATAAGAAATAAATATTTCAGGTTATTGAATGTTGTATTCAGGGTTTTCTTCTAAATATAATTTCTTATGACCACAAACATTTCTTACTCCCCAGAATTAGGCAATATACCCATTGAAAGATTCCTATGTGCTTGTTGGCCTATTGTCAACATTTCCTCAGGAACAAATTCAGAGGGGAATATTCACATTTTGGTTAAAATAAGTGTCAATCAGAAACTCCAGTCTGTATCTGTATTTTACTGGCAAGTAATATCCATAATGACACATAACGCCAGTGAAAAACAATGTAATATATCAATGGTAGCCTTTACGTCATATACTTTATTAAAAGCATATGTGAAGATCTGCCAAAATAGCAAATCGTACCATCATGGGAATTACGAGATAATAGCAAACTTGTAAATATATGTTATACTAAAACTGTGTTTGTAAATATAATATTTGTTATTCTTCCATTGGCTCTTTGTAAGTATGTCCATTAAGGTATTGTTGTCATCCACAAATTGCAAACTCAGATGCTTACTACTGATCCTTAATATATCCTGATATATTATTATTAAATAAATCTCATTGTTGGGTTTAAGTCAGGAATGTTGTACAGATACATAGTTGGGTTTAAGTCAGGAATGTTGTACAGACACATTGTTGGGTTTAAGTCAGGAATGTTGTACAGATACATTGTTGGGTTTAAGTCAGGAATGTTGTACAGACACATTGTTGGGTTTAAGTCAAGAATGTTGTACAGACACATTGTTGTTGAATTTGCTGTCAGTTTCTGTATTATTTATTTTACCTGCAACCAATATTGGATTCATAGTACTTGAAATTTAATATGTACTGTTAATAAACACTGTTAATGAACTACCTTGTACGCAAATGAAGATGTGACAATATGACGATAATACTGATAAATAGAACAGCTACAATCAACTGTTTCTAAAATAAAGCTTTATTATGACAACAAATCAATTGGTTTATCTACATTTACCAAGGAACCGGTTTCACCGAGATTTGTTATCTACGGCCCTATTGTTTTTAGGTAATACAACACTGGTGATAGAAAAATAGATTTAAGTGAAATCAGACTAGTGGGTCAATTACACTATGGTGGGAACTGAAACACCAATTCCAGTACATTGGAAGTACACTATTTGTAATTGGTAAAAATGTAATTGGTATCCCAATGACTTTCAAGTTACTTCTTAAATTACATCATGCAACTTAACGTTCTTTCTTTAAAATGTACTCACACTTTGGAGGGAGTATTATGTTTGACATTACATTTGTTAAATAAAGCTGCTTTAAAAATAGATGTTATTTTTGGCATCGAGTATGTTAATGCTTGCTCTGTTCACATACTGTTATTTTGATATGGAACTGGTATTTTTGAAATGGAATTGTTATGTTGTAATTGGTGTGGAACTGGAAATTATATAAGGTAATTGACCCCAAGTCTTAGTGAAATATCACTGATGCTAAACATGAAAGTTACAAATCCACTCTTGAAAAATAAGAACTCGCCTTCACAAGCACACATTCACTAGTAATAAATATCTCTTACTATGCAGTTTAATTGCCTATATAAAATTCAGTAAAAACTAACATCTAAATACACTTGCAGTGTGCACTGTTAACGTTTTATCTTGTGTTCAATGTTATGCCTTGATGTGATAATAGTCCATGTCCTCTTTGGTGATGGGAGCAGGTGCCTTGGCCATGAGATCCTTCCCTTCCCCAGACTTGGGGAAAGCGATCACGTCTCGGATGCTTGATGCATTACACAGAATTGACACTAGGCGGTCAAGGCCTGTAACGGAAATCATTATTACAGTTGCAGTTCGTTGAATCGACATTGTGCACTTATGGCACATGCAGTCAATTAGCAGATTATTTAATGATTTGGTTTTAAAATGCAGCATGACATTCATCAACAATGCTACATTTCTAAGAACACTTTTATAATCTAAATTAAAAACACAGCTCAGTTTTTAATTCATGGTACATTATTGTATTTTCTTAATTTGAGTCTTGTCGGCTTATTTTAATCATAACTTTGATCAAGTTACTGTGCCACTTTTAATAATTATACTTCTTATGTTATACTGTCAACAGAACCTGCAAAAGTGCTCTCCCCAAAAATTTTCCCCAATAACACACAATCAACATTTTTCATGGGACACTATGAGGTTATCAGTGGATGAATCCCATAGGTGGTCTGTTGGTCACACATACCCAAGGCGATACCCCCGTGGGGTGGGGCGCCAAACTCGAGAGCCTGAAGGAGATGCTCCAAGGGGCTTGTTTCTTCCTGGAAGAAAAATTCACCTGATCTTTGTTAAATCACATGACCACATTGACGTATTTCTCCTGAACCTGTGTTAATCTAATTCCCTTTGTGGCTACTTTTCAAATCAACTTTTACATATTCTTAATTATCTTGTTAATGTTATCCAATAAGCCCAATTCTTCCATCTTTTTACTGATCATATAATTTTCCGTTATTGTTCAGGAGTCTACTAATATTGTGAAAACATCTATGATGTTTTTTTAAGCAGGTAAAGTCTTGATAAACCATGAGGCTATACTAGAAATCTGATGATACAATTCGAACATTATTGACTCCACCAAAACATAATCTATTCAAATATACTTTGCCCAACCTGTTCCTCCAGTAAAATGAACAAGAAATAAACTGAATTGGGACAATGAAACAAACATAAAAAAATATACAGATTACAAATGTTGCAAAGTGCAATATGAAGTCACCCCCCACATGAGCTATGTGGTAGGGTTTATGAAACGTACAAAGTCTGATTCTTTTTATCATAAAATCATATTATGTAGTATAATCTATAATTTTGTATGTATCCTGACATCTTGACCGCTCAAATGCGTTTTAATGAATCAAAATGTTTTAAATATAATTTGACCGTCATCTATTCATAAATATCAACCTTGCCATTCTGCAAGCAACGTAAACATGATATTCACCACGAAACTGAAAAAATTTGGTCATGAAAAGTGTCAAGGAACCTGTTCTTATAAACATACACCAAAATTTGTTTCTCTAGACAATAAGGTAACTGTTTACTTGTCATTTGGTGACTACTGTAGAACAACTGAAAAGTGGTGCCAATTGTTTAACACCAGATGGCGACACTTTTCAGTTGCTCCACACTAGTCAAATTAAAATAACCATGGATCCTGCTGATTAACAAAGGGGGTGTATGCTAATTAGGGCATGTACACTTAATAGGTCAATTACGGTAAACAAATGATAATCAAATTATATTAAACAATTATTGTTCATTAAAACACATCTGGCTGGTCAACATGCTAGAATAGATAGTTTTTATTACATGGCATTATTTTACGAGAAAAATACCCGATCAGAATTTGCACCTTTAAAGGGGAAATATAGAAAATGTTACTACATCATCATCCATAAAGTCATATACCTTGAGTATCTCTGTGAGGATGTATCGCTGTAACTTTGAGTCATGGATTCTGATGGACCCACCTCCGATCTCGCAACCGTTCAGCACGAGGTCGTAGTGCTGACTGCGAGCCTGCAATAACGCCCACAATATTCATGAGCCCCATTTCAACAGAGAAGTTGGCAAAGGCCAAGTCCATACTTCCCACAGTTGGCAAATTCCATGGTTAATTCAGAATTATCTTTATTTTACTTGTTATTTTTAATACTTTAATCTAACCACCACTGAGAACTCTTGAACATTTTCCAAACATGGACTATATTATATATAATTAAATTTATCGCACATAAGTCTATGTATGCACAGCAATAAAGTACAGCAAACACAGGCCTTGCATGACAATACTTTTTATCGTCTTTCTAAACAGTGGTCAAGAGAAAATTAAGAACATTTTATTTTGATATGTAATCTTTATTCCTGTGACATTTTATGGAGTTTATTTGCGAAGTACTTTCACCCACCTGATCAGGAGTAGTGTAAACTAACTCAGCATCTTTCTCCATTGGTGCCGTAAAAGGGTGATGTGCAGACTCCAAACCTGCAGAGAAACACAAACATTTATTATTTCTACACAATAATAATAGTGTTTTACATAGCACAGTTTCCCTGAAAGCCCCATGCATGTGATGAGGTGGCAAATGCAGGCTTCATAATGGCTTCCTGAGAGAATTTCAGGTTCGGGCTCAGTGTGAAATTTAGAAATCAATAAAATGACCAATAAGAGATGCAAAATAAATAAGTACACCTTCTATTCAGAAGATGGCGCCACTGGCATTACCAGGGTTGTAAATGCAGTAACTTTGTAGTAACTTTTAAAATAATTTTGACTGACATGTGCATTTGAAAACAAAAAACAGAAGTTCACAGGTAAATCACATGAAATGACTGATTGCGATCAGAGTACAGTATTTTGTAAATTTTGCTTCAAATATTTAAGAAATTTGCATGGACCCCCCATCTGCTTTGCCTTTTTATAGAAATAATAAACGAACATCTTAGCCAAGTTTTACAGAAGTGACATTACTGCGCTTTAGTCAAACATTGAATATTGTCGAAATGGAGCTAAAATATGGTTCTCCAGTGACTGAATAAATTACATATAATAATTAAATGCATATCTGACAAATTATGCTATACATAATATGAACATATTAAGTTGTAATATTCCTACAAGTTTTATATTTGGATAGTAAATAAATCTGCTGTTATGACTGATTATGATCAGAGCACAGTATTTAAGCTTATAAAATATTAAAAGTACCGTTTTCCTTGTAATCAATCAACAAGCAATATTAAATAATCGCTGTTTCTACCTGACAGTCCGTCTTCCCGGGGGAGAAATAAGGGGAAGTCCTCCACCCAGAGGAAGTTCATCTTCCTGTCTCCCCGGACTCCTTCGCCTGGAAGAGATGGACCATGAAAATGTAACAAGCAATAATAATAATAATAATAAAATAAAACATTTATACAGCACCATATTGACTGAGTGCTCTGAGGTGCAACACACCACAATATTACTCAAATTTATGGGGTCTAACGGCTTTCAAACTACCGAAAAAAATCGCAAACTTTAAACGCTCCTACGCACCGATGCTGTCCAGCAGATCGGCTACTTGAAGACGCAGTCTGCCCAGTAACGTCATCTGCAACAGTGAAACAATTTCATGACAGTTTAAGTAAGATTCTTTTCCTGAGGCATAATAATGCTGGCTCATGACATCAGGGTGTCTGAAACTGTAGCAATCATTGTTTCTGGGTTGTCTCCCTCCTTCCTTTCTTCCCTTTCTTCCACTGACCCTCACTCCATCCTTCTTTCACTAAGTCGTCTACTCACTCCTTCACTCACTCACCACACTCACTCACTCACTCACTCACTCACTCACTCACTCACTCACTCACTCACTCACCACACTCATTCACTCACTCACTCACCACACTCATTCAATATTTCCTTTCTCAATCGATGAATACTCATGTATGATTCCCTCCCTCCCATTCATACTCTTCCTCCCTCCCATTCATACTCTTCCTCCCTCCCACCTACACTCCGTCTTACTCCCTCACCTACCCACTCCCATTCTCCTTCCCTCCCTCTCTCCTCCCCTCCCTTCCTCATCCCCTCCCTCCTCCTCCTCCCCCTCTCTCCTTCCCTCCTCCTCCTCCGCTCCCTTCCTTTTTCCTCCTCCCCTCCCTTCCTCCTCCATCCCCTCCGCCATCTCCCTCACTTTCTCACCCTCCACTATTCACACTATTTCCACCTTACTTAAACTCACACATCAAGATCAGTTTCTACGGCTGTATAAAGACTACACACAACAATGACTGAATAACTTGGCCTGGGCACAAGATAAAAGCCATGTCAATTACCCTTTCCTTACAGTTTAACATTTAACAGATTCTTGCCGCGATAAAATTTAATATCCTCGTCATGGTCTAGTGCGTCTGAAAGAAACAGCTGTTGCGTTTAATGCAGTGTTTTTATCTGGCAAAATTTAATCACCTGTGATTTCGTCGTGATATACTCACTCAATGATTCAGTAAAAAACAAAGACAATTCCAAATAGCGCTGGGGTTCAGGGGTCAGTTAAGGTTGGCAATCTTCAGCATTCCATATACAAAAAAACAGTGCTGACACCTATGGGATGCATGAATTCTGCACCTCCATTCGTCTATTCAGGTAATAACCTTACTAAGGTTGTCTGTCTGTGCTAGACTTTGAGTGGCAATACCAGTTTGGAACTGCGTGGTATGCTACAAAAACCATCATTAGAACACGTTCTATAGCACCAACTGCACATTTAACAGATCCGTTACAATGTCAGATTTCTTGCTAGCATCTTGTGTTTGAAATAATGACTCACAGAAACTAGGATTATACAAAAACACAATCATGTGCATAAGAGCAGCCGTGGAGATGCTGGTAGTTCCTTGTGGGAATGACTTCCTGGCTTCCATGACCCGCTGTTCAGTTTCTGCACGCCATATATCACTGCCACCATGAAACAGGGGTCAGATCGCTATTAAGGCAGACAAATCCAATGCCAATGATTATCAGAACTTTGTCAACACAAAATTAACACACCTAGATATTTTAATACATGTCCAAGATACAGACTAACATTTCCAGTGTCTGACAAGCAGCATATTTTGTGTGCAGGTGATAATGGAATTATGGGAAAGTAAATACTGCCCTCAATTCCTTCTTCTTCTACAGTACATTGTGATTTATTATTATTATTAAATGCAGTTAATTAATAAATTAACTAATAAATAGATAGATAAATAAAATAAATAAATAATTAAAATATCCATATCATAAACTAGTGTTTAAAACATTTACTAAGTCAATTAAAGTTTTACTAAAAATAATAAATAAGTTAATAAATAATTAAAAAGTAATTTCCACCGATTCCTGTGCTACACTCTCAAGTCGTAAGTTCCCGCTTCAACTCTTGTCACTAGGTTTATTACTACTACAAAAATGTGTAAAGCGCCATATATCCAGGACCAGTTCATAGCCATGTACATTCAATGTAAAAAGCATACATGCAATCATAACTATAACTATTTAGTGTGAAACATATATAAAAATAAATAGAGTAAAAAATTTACATAAATAAATAGATAGATAAATAGTTATAATAAATAAATTACACAACTTCATAAAACTCATTCACAGTTATTGTATTCTTCACTGTAATTAAGCAAACTTAAAAAAGGTGAGCTTTGGGGAGATTCTTGAACTTAGTCAGTGTGTCTGTTTCAGCAATGTGGTCCGAAGTGTTGGTCCGAAACCGAGAAGGCCCATTTGCTGTAGCCCTCTAGCTTGTAGCACGGAACTACCAGTGGATAACCTGAATATGGCTAATATTCGACATATTGGCTGCTCATGCAATACTAGCACTTAGGCGAGTGTGAATATTTCACGCTCTATGTAAATGTTCATGTTAAGTAAAAAACATCTGACCCCAACCACCAGGAAAAAGTACCCATAGAATCTCAGGTGCTTATGACCCTGAAAGAAGCTGCCTGTACTAGCAATGAAGCTTATGATTAGCTACATGCGCTGTTACCTTGATACCTGACTTGTTACCTAAACCGGAGTCACACTCGGTTAATCTTGTCAGGTGGGAGACCCCTCACAGCCTTGGGCCAGCTGGCGGGGATAAATTGGGCTAAAGCGGGAGCTGTCCCTCAGTGAAAACTGCATGACTCAAGGGATATGGATGCTATATTTCATGGAAAGAGACTGGTTGAACAGTCATGGAGAATGTGGAAAGGTTACAGTCCTCCCATACAAGCGTGACTCAGACACACAGGAACTAAGACAACGTTTGCGTTGGAAACTGAGCATGACAGTGTCTGTAGCAAGATAAATGTCAGAGCTTGACAGTGTCTGTAGCAAGATAAATGTCAGAGCTGGACAGTGTCTGTAGCAAGATAAATGTCAGAGCATGACAGTGTCTGTAGCAAGATAAATGTCAGAGCATGACAGTGTCTGTAGCAAGATAAATGTCAGAGCATGACAGTGTCTGTAGCAAGATAAATGTCAGAGCAGGACAGTGTCTGTAGCAAGATAATTGTCAGAGCACGACAGTGTCTGTAGCAAGATAAATGTCAGAGTATGACAGTGTCTGTAGCAAGATAAATATCAGAGTATGACAGTGTCTGTAGCAAGATAAATGTCAGTGCATGACAGTGTCTGTAGCAAGATAAATGTCAGAGCTTGACAGTGTCTGTAGCAAGATAAATGTCAGAGCTTGACAGTGTCTGTAGCAAGATAAATGTCAGTGCATGACAGTGTCTGTAGCAAGATAAATGTCAGAGTACGACAGTGTCTGTAGCAAGATAAATGTCAGTGCATGACAGTGTCTGTAGCAAGATAAATGTCAGAGCATGACAGTGTCTGTAGCAAGATAAATGTCAGTGCATGACAGTGTCTGTAGCAAGATAAATGTCAGTGCATGACAGTGTCTGTAGCAAGATAAATATCAGAGTATGACAGTGTCTGTAGCAAGATAAATGTCAGTGCATGACAGTGTCTGTAGCAAGATAAATGTCAGAGCATGACAGTGTCTGTAACAAGATAAATGTCAGAGCAGGACAGTGTCTGTAGCAAGATAATTGTCAGAGCACAACAGTGTCTGTAGCAAGATAAATGTCAGAGTATGACAGTGTCTGTAGCAAGATAAATGTCAGAGCTTGACAGTGTCTGTAGCAAGATAAATGTCAGAGCTTGACAGTGTCTGTAGCAAGATAAATGTCAGAGCATGACAGTGTCTGTAGCAAGATAAATGTCAGAGCATGACAGTGTCTGTAGCAAGATAAATGTCAGAGCATGACAGTGTCTGTAGCAAGATAAATGTCAGAGCATGACAGTGTCTGTAGCAAGATAAATGTCAGAGCATGACAGTGTCTGTAGCAAGATAAATGTCAGAGCATGACAGTGTATGTAGCAAGATAAACATCAGAGCATGAGTGTCTGTAGCAAGATAAATGTAAGAGGAAAATTTTTTTACTGATAATGTTTCCTTACCAATTTCAATATCCATAATGTCAAATTTTAGAAGTAACATTTTGTAATCTTCTTTTATTAAGTATCTACAGTTTCTTAAACATGTTGTTATAGCTATGTATTATTTTGTGTATTGATACATCTATTTTGACATCATTCTAATAACCTCAGATTATTTGATGTATTTATACCATACATTTTCTTCTGTTGTATTTTTTAAATGATTAAATTGTAAAAAATGACTTTTTTTTAAATTTATATCTGATCTGATAACCATGAGACATGTTTCAGCACACAAGGATAATATTTTTTAGATATCACAGTCATGTTGATTCATATTGTGTATTAGGCTTTGCTCCTACAATATGTTTTAGTAATACGCTTTTATTGGGGATTTTTGTATGTTCTTGAATCTAATTTTCTAAATTTCCTTTGAAAAGTTAAACACTATGAATTTCATGCTTATATAATTATGTTGCCAACCACCCACTAAAAAAAATACTGCTTAGCTTAAGGGGGTCCTCAAATAAGCCAATTAAAAAAACAAGCAAAATTTCCACACTACAAATGAATAAATAAATAAACACTAAAAGACACAATTCCACTTTACAACTGAAGAAATAAATAAGAATTTTAAATAAAAATTCTACACTACTGTAAAAAAGAAATCTGAAATTCCACACTACAACTGAAGAAATAAATACAAGAAAAATAAAAATTGTACAGTACAACCGAAGGAATAAACACAAATTTAATATCTAAATTTCAACACAACTGAAGAAAAAATAAATAAATAAAAGATATCATTCCACACGACACCTGAAAAATTAATAAAAAATTCATTTGCACAAAACAACTGAAGAAATAAATACAAAATAATATCTAAAAATTTTACAGTACAACTGAAGAAATAAAAAATCTCAAATTCCACACTACAACTGAAAACTAATTTAAAATTTAAAATGTCACACAACAAATGAATAAATATCTGAAATCTATACTTACAGCCTGGTAGGTTGGCCCAGCAGTCAATAGTAGGAGATCCCCAGGGACGAGAGAAAGCTTCTCCCTAAGGGCAGTCTGGGTGGACATACCCAGGTGATTCCCAAGTGAACCCTGCCATTGTCCATCTTCCTTCACCTTAACCACGGCTGACCACTGAAATGGACAAACCAGGTATATAGCTACGTAATGAGGACTGTCACTGACATAGTGGAACAATGACAGATATTTATAAAGAATGACTCCGGGGAAAGAGAGCCATTTATTTTCTATTTGCGACAGTGTTACCATTTGGTAATGCTGTTCGCAAATTTTTATTTTTAATATTCCGAAAATCAATTGTGTTAATTATTCCTTCATCAACATGAAAATTGTCTGTCTGGCATTTGTTTCTCCAGAAAATCAACAAGATGCTTCCTACCAAATGGCTTCCAAAACAGCTACATTATGTCTTCTTGGAACACTGTCTTCTTGTGCAAGAGATCAGGGTTCAATTGTAATTATGTATGCAACTGTAACTACATTCTTTGAATCACTGTAATTTCATTCTTTGAATTCTAAAATAAATGTGTATGCAGTTATAATTACATTCTTTGAATAAATGTAATTGCATTATTTTAATCACTAATTGTAATTGCATTATTGAATCACACTAATTGCATTCTTTGAAGCACTGCAATTGTAATTGCATTCTTTGAAGCACTGTAACTGTAATTGCACTCTTTGAATCACTGTAACTGTATTATTTGAATCACTGTAATTGTAGTTGCACCCTTTTAAGCACTGTAATTGTAACTGCAGTCTTTAAAGCACTGTAATTGCAATTGCATTATTTGAATCGCTGTAATTGTAACTGCATCTTTTGAAGAACAGTAGTTGCATCATTTTTTAATCACTGTAACTGTAACTGCATAATTTTATGCACTGTAATTGTAACTGCATCATTCGAAGCACTGTAATTGCAATTGCATCATTTGAATCACTGTAATTGTAACTGCATCCTTTGAAGCACTGCAATTGCATCATTTGAAACACTGTAATTGCATTCTTTGAAGCATTGTAATAGCATTCTTTGAATCACTGTAACTGTATTCTCTGAAGCACTATAATTGTATTTGCGTTCTCTGAAGCACTGTAATTGTATTAAAATAATCATTAAAACCGGTGCCGAACTCCTGAAACTCCAGCAGTTTGAAATCACAATTCTCCTTAGCAACAAACTATTTTTTTAAAGTACAGACGGAAAGAACTCCTGACTGATTTAAAACCACAGCCATCATGAAAGTGGTTTTAATTTGCCAAAGTAGCACAATATATGAAAAGTGTAAATTTTCAGCCAATTGGAAATATCGTAACTATCGTAACAGGGGAGACATATAAATAACAGTTACCTATTAAATTACATTACACATGAGTCAGTTTTGAACTCAGTTCATTTTCCAGCTGCTTAGTAAGAGTACTTTTTATTTCATTCCCACAGAGGATGATAAATGAACGGAACAAATTATCTACTGATTGTGTTAATGATAGCAGTGTGAATGTTGTAAAATAAAATTGACATATCTCATATGGGCTGGTTACAAGTGGATGAAAAATTCAATGGCTTCCTTGTCGACTTGACATCTGGAGCTTGTAGCCTTGATTCATAACCTTGAAATTGTACTGTATTCTATAGTTTGAACACAACTTGGCGAGATATGGTTGTAGCGAATAATTTTACTACTTTTAAGATGAAAAAACACATGTGAACAACCGTGATCATAGCTTTGACTTAAACATCACAGGCAAGAACAAGATGTAACATTTTGTTCAGAATGAAAATGCCCATCATGCATCACACCAATCTCAGTTTAGCTGTGATCAGCTGTTTAGGGAGCATCACATCAAGCATTCTGCTCGGCCAATTGAATTCAATAAAATTTTACTGGTACCCTTAGCAAAAATATGTATAGAATAAAAAAAATTGTATAGAAATCTATAGAATTCTACATAGTAGAATTTTGCATAGAAAATTATAGAATACTACAGATTCTATAGAAATGGTTAAATAATATAATTTTATAGAATTCTACAGAGCATAGCAGAATATTGTACAGAAAACTATAGAAATTACAAATTCTATAGCTGTGTCTGCAAAAATCCTATAGAATATTGTATAAGAATTCCATAGATTTTTTGCTAAGGGTAGAATCCGCCACTAACTCCGCCCATTTCCTCACAGGTCTCTGGTAATATATTGCTGGTTCTGTAAACCATTAACAGTCTGAAAAGGTAGTTTGTAAACGCGAGATAACCACCCCGATAAGGTGACTGAGACGGGTATGATTTAGACAGCGACATGATTGTGTACGACTGCGAAATGGGGGCGGTGACAAAGGGGCGTTGTGTAAGCTGGGGTAATTACAACAAAGTGAACACAGCCTGCAATAAATCAATGCAAATTGCCCATTCATACGAGCGTACAGGCCAGGTAAGATTCTGGCATGCACAATGGCAGTGCTGATGTTGGAATACTTTCACTGCAGGCAACACGGTTACCTGCACTTCAAAGGGCCTCATCATTGTAGATAACTGCAACCTTTCAAAAGCCGACTGAAATTGGGTTTCTGCCGTTGCACTGTTTCCTTATTTACTACACTTAATGTCATGTCATATTCATTCATGTGCCGTGAACATGTGCACTATCTTTGCGTACTAAGGTTTTCTGCACACAGGTGATAAAACTGTAAAAACTTTCTCGTTTGGCGAGGACTAAACCTACAGAGTTTGTGTCCAAATGTGCTACATGGAGGTGAAAAATTGTATTTTGGAGAAAGTAACATTAAATGGTGGCATTTGATAGAGTGGCATCTCATACACAAACATTTGATAGAGTGGCATCTCATACACAAACATTTGATAGAGTGGCATCTCATACACAAACATTTGATAGAGTGGCATCTCATACACAAACATTTGATAGAGTGGCATCTCATACACAAACATTTGATAGAGTGGCATCTCATACACAAACACTGAACATATGTTCAATATATGTGAAATATTTGATTAGATATTAACCTTGTGCTACACACAACATAATGACGTTTTACATCAATTTGTGCATTTGTAAAAACAGGATTTCACTTAGCAATTAATTATCATTAACATTGACAGCTACAGTGAACTAACTATAATTGGGAAAAACACATTCAAGTTAGAAATAGTTTTAATGACACAAGAGATCAATAGATCACTTATGAAAAATATTTTGTAATCCAGTCCAATTTCAAAGAAAAAATGCTAAAATTTCACTAACGTAAGTAAAAGCATTAGAGGGGAGAAGCAACATGTCACTTGGAATAAGGTGACAGTCGATTATAAAAGCATTGAGAAATGGAGTAAAAAGACATACTGACTGAGTATCCGTATGTGTGTGTTGATGTTGGATGCGTCTTTTGTTTTGAGTGTTATCCACACCACATCTGAGAATTTGTGCTGGGTGAGAGTATCGGCATGCACCCGTCATACCTGGTTCTTGAAGGTCATTTGTTCACAAATGACCTTCAAGAACCAATCCTCCTGGGATTTGAAGCAGCTCTGTATGTATTTCTCCGTTCTTTGGCTTTATCTCATTTATAGCAGCTACATCAGTCTTTAGAAATGGTGCTCAGTTCATCACATTTGCTAAGTAGAGAACTGTCCACACTCATGTAAGTAAACCTTTAGTACACTGCAGTTACTGAGTTGTGTTTCTGTGCACCTGTGCTGTGCTGGCATGGTTATCAAGTGGTTATCAAGTGGTCATCAAGTGCACCTCGATGATTTTGTTCTGCAAGATTTTGTAAGTCTCTCCGGGATTTTCATTTCCTCATCAGTTGGGCATGTAATTTTTTTAGTCCTTGAGTCATTGGGTTAAATCTGGTCTTATGAATACTGTCTTGTACAGTTAGTTTCAGTTCCGTGGCTTTTCCTATGACCGATTTCTTGCCTTTGATATTATGCATAACTGTGAGGATCTTTTTCTTTGTCTGGCTGTCCAATCCTCGTGACCTTCTCTGGTGTTATGTCCAGGCAAGATGACAGCATCTCTTTCACTTCTTGGATGATTAAGTTTTCTTGCCATGATTTGTTCCCTTTCCAATATTTCTTCTTTGACTGCTGTGGCCAGGTCTTCGGAATGTCTGTTTTGGGGAGGTACACTTGGCCATGGGTGGGTGACTGTGGTATGTGCCTGGGGTTATTAAACCAACACTGCAATATCATGTTATACAGCAATAACTAATTTCATAGCTGTCAACCTGTAGAGAGTTGTTCAAACACTGCTTTTAACACATGGGTTGGCAATCTGCAGCCCACGGTCAACTGCAGCCTGCAGAGTTATTTCGTGTGGCCCATGGGCTGACAACGAGATTGTGCAAAATGCGGACAGAGCCTGCAATATGGATAAAAAAAATAAATAGTCCCGTCTAGTCTTTCTTAGACAGATCACATACTACAACAGTTATTTTCCACTTGGAAGAACATATCAAATAAGTTTCTCTTCACTTCTTTTTACGCTGAATGAATTCACTGTTTGTTTCATATGCAACAGACAGTACTACCTTTTGTTTGTGTTTGTGTGATATGTTGTTTTGACTAACGTTCATCACCTGCTAAATGGTGAATGGAGTTGTGCGCTGATGGAAAAATGTTCGAGACAATGCAGATGCCAGGGCAAGACTCTTCAGGGCCCACTGCGACATCCACGAGGAAAGCCAGTGTGGCAAGTGTATGGAAATGCATGGAATGGAGGTTGTTGTGACGACTGTGAACTAGGTTCACGCTCGCGGTCTAAACCACTGGCAGTTCCAGCACCTTCTGGCCAAGATGACTGTGCAATAACATGAACTCCTACAATACACCAAAGTGTGCTGGCTATGTTGAGTTACCATGCTGTGCCACGCATATGAACTGAGACATGAGATTAGTGTATTCATGGAGAAGAAGGGTGCAGAAGTACTGGCATTCGCTGACTCATTATTATTATTGCCATCTTTATTCAGACTTAATGCAGCTACGACTGAAATTAGAAAATCTAAAAGAAGCTATGAGCAAAAATTAGCATGTAACACACAAATTTACAGCAAGAGGTTTTTATGCATATGTCAGGGGTAAACAAAACATACGAGACAAGGTTGGACTACTAGAAGACAGTGCTGGAAATATGATATCACAGGTTTTTTAATGGCGGAAGACCTAAATGGATACTTCAGCTTAGTGTTTACCAGAGAGGATATTAGTTCATCACTTTCCTGATGCTAAATTTCATGAGGTTAAATTGGAATATTTAGGGCAGTTAACTGTAACTCCAGAAATGGTAGGTAAGAAAACAAAGGCATTGAAGGATGATAAATCACCTGGAGTGGGTGGAATTTCTCCAAAACTACTAAAGGAAACAGTAGAACAAGTTAGTATATCACTTGCAAAAGTGTTCAACTTATCATTAAAAGGAGTGGTTCCTTTTTAAATAGAAAGAAGCAAACATCATATCAGTATTTAAAAAGGTTTGACATGGTTGTAAAAAACAAATTTTGGCAAAAGTAACATTTAAATTTAATGGTGGCATTTGATAATTTGTCATCTCATAAACAAACCCTGAAAATATGTTCAAGATAGGTAAAATAACTGATTAGATATTAATGTTTCGTTACACACACCATAATGACGATCTACATCAATTTGTGCACGTGTAAAAATATGATTTCACTTAGCAATTAATTATCATTAACATTGACAGCTACAATAAGGGTGAGACTTAAAGCAAGTCATTGAAGGCAGCCAGTCGGGCTACCAACCTTGCAAAGTGAAGTAGCCCGACAGTTTCTTAGGTAGCCCACTTGCTAACCAATACTTTGATGATAGAAAGTAAAAGCTTTGAAGATAGAATGTATGAACGACATCAAAAACAAACAGTTTTCAAACATTTATTTTCAATGCATGATCAATACAATGTAATACATAATAAAATACAGTATATAAACTGTACACAGAGTGACAGATTGTTTTGTTTTAATAACGTAGCACACCAACACAGTCTACGCGAAAAGTTTCCAAGCGTCACAGGAGATTGTGAACTGAACAGTTTACAGGACCTGTTAATTTTTCACTGGATCTGATTTTACCTCCAAATATTACTAAAACGGTGGATGTATATATAAGTAGCGCCACGTGGTGCCAGCCTAGATAAATGTTAACCAGGTTCCCGATTAATTCACCAGAAGCGCTACGCTCACCGTGATTGCGTGTGTGCGTTCATGCGTGCGTGCGTGACTGTCAGTCTCGTTACCTAGTTTTAGCTGTGCAGTCCACTGGCGACCTCGGCTGTGTTTACGCCTGTGTAAAGAATAGGTTTTTGTTTTGTTTTTGGGTGTATTCACATAATTGACAGCAAATGGTATAAATTGTTCTGGTTTCCGATTGACAGAAATATGTTAAAGGTGAGTGAGAAGTTTTATATCTAAGAATGTTCACAGTAATCGTTTGAGTGTTGGTAAAACTGGACCCTAACTGGATACCATGTAATATCGCTCGCCCACCGTCATGTCTTCCACTTAATACAGAACATTTCTATATAATGTTCGTTTAAATCATGTCTATTTAAAAGATGAATAGTTACAATCAGTGTGCTACAATCTTATGATGGAAACGGAGATAATTTAAGTGTAAATTTATGTGTACTCTCCCCTGTTACATTGTCATTGACATTGTCATTGAGCGCGAATGTTGGATTTGACGGAATGAGCTGCGAGGGTTACTGTTTGAAACAGTTTTGATTGGTTATAGTCTACCGAAGACTGAAATTCACAACGGATCAACACCAAGAAGTATCGTTTAGCTATTCGTCTGTGTGCCTATCAATCTTTGTTGGCATCAATCGTTTTTTATTGACTTTTACACTTTAAGTAACAATCTTTGATGTGGCACTTTATCGAAAGCTTTCTGAAAATCTAAATAGACAACATCCACTGGTGACCCGTCATCTACCCACTTAAATTCACTGGTCTGTAATTTTCTGGTTTGTTCCTCGATCCTTTCTTAAATAGCGGTGTAATGTTTGCTTCTTTCCATTCTGAAAGAACTATTCCTTCTTCTAGTGACATGTTAAACAATTTTGTAAGTGGTGTACTAATTTGCTCAACAATTTCCTTAAGCAGTTTTGGTGGTATCCCATCAACTCCAGGTGACTTATTATCTTTCATCGTCTTAATTTTTTTTCCTATCATTTCAGGAGTGATGATAATTGTATATTGCATTCTACTGTGTATTGCCAGAGTTTGTATGTATTCACCAGGGTTTAAAATGTGTAATGTTTATATGAATATATCTGACTGTTTGCATGATTACGTGTATCTTACCCAGTATCTGCTCATGCATGAATGCATATTACAGGAACCATAGGTGGAACAAAAACAGCTGTTAGCAAACGTCGTTCTTATTTCCATTTCATACAGATTCATGTCGCTTTATCATTGTTTGTCTAGGAGGTACCAACAAAGACGATAAAGATAATGACTAAGATATTGACTAAGTTCGTCAACATGAACACGTTTAGTATTTGTGTTATGATACACAAGTGTATGTGTTGGTTGAAGACAACTGACACAATTGTTTGACGATATCCTCTTTGTTGCAGTTCCGCAGGCATCGCTTCAAGTACCTCGTGTGCGTAATGGCACTGGTTTTGTGCATGAGATACCTGCATTACGCTCGACCTAACGCTCAAGTTGTGCATCATCGCGACTTCTACGACTGGAATGAAGCCGTTATTCAGGGAACAAACTCTCATCGTCTGTTGCGCGTTGGCGGCGGATGCATCAAGAGACAAAATGTCTTCTTCTTGAAGATAAAAAAGACGGGCAGCACGACAGTCCAACAACTGTTGTTACGATTCGGTCTGGTGCGTGATCTGTCATTCATGTTGTTTGTCAATAAATGGCCGTATCCGTCGTCTACTTTCACCCACCTTTTGCTGCCAGAGCCGAGTCAGTCGACAGGCTTTGACGGCCGCTACAACATCCTTTGTGAACATACAGTATATAGCGAGCCGGAAGTGAAAAAACTGATGCCAAACGACACATTCTACCTGGCCAATCTCCGCCACCCTTTCACGCACATCAAGTCGTATATTAACTATCGCAACATGTTCACAAAACTGAACATTTCGTCGACGAAACACTTCCTCTCTGAACTCCTACTTGACCCCGTGCGTCATGATAAGGCGAACTCCACACGCAACGTAATGGCCACGTTCTTTGGTCTTCCAAGGGCAGTGAGCGACCCAGCTGCCGGAGATGCGTTGATTCGACTCATTGACGAGAAGTTTGACCTTGTACTGATCATGGAACGTATTGACGAAAGTCTCGTGCTTATGAAACGCCGACTTTGTTGGACGACAAAAGATATATTGTACCTGCCACTACGCGTTAAGGAATACGAAGGAAAGGCCAACGGGAATGAAGAAGACCATGACCAACTGATTGCACGACATCAGGAGTGGAGCTCCATTGACTATGCGATATATGACCATTTCGCTCGCAAGTTACAGGTGCGTAGAATGAAACATAGTCTACTTGAGCACATCGTTGTAAATAAGTTATTGACTTACTTATCCTCTTCCTGCCTAAGTGTGGCGCATAAGGCTCAGACAAGATCTTCCTGTATCTTGGGCCGTCCTTGCCGCTGTAACCTAATGGAGCCAATTACAAATTATGTATGCAAGAAAAGGGGTAAAAGTGATCGCCTACACAGTGCGTACATGGGGGGGTGTACTGTATGGCTTATCTCTGGTAATTTCTTCCGATGTTGTCAAACCATTGATAAGCTGTACAAAATGAATGATGACATTGTAGTTCATAAGAAATAATTCAGAATCAGTGTGTCTGGAGTGGCATTATTTGTAGATTTTTAAAGGTCATTGCTTGTTTTTCTGTCGCAGGCTCAAATTGCCGTTGAGGACAACCTGCATGATGAGGTGGAGATGTTCAGACAGGTACGCAATCGCATGGTGACCTTCTGCAGTGGTCTACGAGACTTGCTGTATGAGAAACCGTACAACACACGGAGACTGCTTCGGGTGCAAGACTACCTCAACTCGACCATCCAATTCGACCGTACGTCATACAATGAGCCGTTCTTCGTTACGGGCCTCGACTGCTTCCTGATGATGCTGCATAACGACATATACAGGAAAGCGCTCACTGTGAAGCAATTGCCAGCAGTGTGTGACCTGGTCGCCTCGCAGCCAGATCGCTTCAAGAGTGAACGTGAACAAGAAATAATGCCGCATGAGATTGGCCGGGATGGAACATTGCCCTTTGTCATACATTCGTTATTTTGTCGAGACATATTCGCATATACATTTCCGAGATTCCTTGTGAATAGGAAGCCATCTATCATTTGGAAGTAGAAGCCCAGCCAGTCTCACTCTCAGGACAGTGGCAGTGCGTGCGAAACGTCGGCATCAAATGTAGCGTTGCATTTAACGATTGTAACTGTTTCGCAAATAAAATTCACACTGAAATGTTTATAAAATTCATTACTTTATTTTATTGGTCTGCTAGTTATATGAAATGCACAACACTATTTGGTATGGTTTATATTTATTATATAATTATTTATTCATATTTAAAGTTTGACATTTTTGTGTGGCCAATTCATATCTACCTGGGTCAGTTCAAAATAGAACTAGTCAAGTTAAAAAACAAATCTGGGCCAGTTAATTTTTTGCTAATTTCAGACACTGCGTATATATATATAGCTAGAATAAGGAACATGCAGGCCAGATTTCACGTAGATATATCAAATATTTGTTAATTAAAATACACATTTCTTTGTCCCACTTTATGTTCATATTATAACCTACAATGCAATATCATGAAGTAAGTTATACATCAATAACTATTTTCATAGCTGTCATCCTGTGGAGGATTGTTCAAACACTGCTTTCAACACGGGTTGGCAATCTGCAGCCCACAGGGCCAACTGCGGCCCACAGAGCTATTTCATGCGGCCCATAGGCTGACAACGAAATTGTGCAAAAGGTCCGCACCTGCAATATGGATATAAAATAAATTAATAGTAAGTCCCGTCTAGGCTTTCTTAGATACATCACATACTACAACTCATTTATATTTTCCACTTGATGAACATATCAAGTTTTTTTCACTTCTTTTTACCCTGAATGAATTCACTGTCACTGAGTGACGGACCGACAGTGATACCTTTTGTTTGTTTTGACTAACGTTCGTCACCTGCTAAATGGTGAACGGAGTTGTGCGCCGATGGAAAAATTTCCAGATACAATGCAGATGCCAGGGCAGGACTCTTCAGGGCCCACTGCATCATCCATGAGGAAAGCCAGTTTGGCAAGTGCATGGAAATGCATGGAATGGAGGTCGTTGTGAAGACCGTGAACTAGCCGTTGATGTTTGATGATAATAATAAATCATATTTTTTTGTCTTGTTTCAGACTCTTCACGAACAATTAACCCTATTTACTATCAACTACAACATGTAAAACATTTCTGTTTAATTTAGTGAAATCATCGAACAAACGAATAAATTATTTTTGACTGGATGCAGTGAAAATTCGGCAAAAAGACATTGCAAAATTGGTCTGCCTCTACATAATAGTTACTCACACTGTTTTTAAGCTACCCGACCTAACAAGGTGGGATCCTTCGTATTGGCTTTGCAGCAACAGCATCACTCCCTTCAGGCATCGCATTAGTCAACATGAACATGTAACACGAATAATTTGTGTTTTTGAATAGTAAAGTCTAACTCTCATTCAAAATCAGACGTTGATATTTTATGATAATAATAAATCATACTCGTGGACACGCTATTTCAAACAGTAGACGATACAACTGCTACACAAAGCAGGGCATCACGTTTGAGGCGAGCGGTCGCTCTGGCTCTCTATCACTCGCTGCCTGCAAGTGTTCGTCTTGACAAGTAGTTTCTTGAGTATTAGATTCACTAGGAAAGTCTACCCTCTTTATAACGCCCTGTTCGGGCTCCAATATTCGGAGTTCACATATCATCCGTCACCGGGTATGGCGATTGCAGCCCGCTGCACCAAGATTGTGCGGTTTATAAAATAGTTATCAAATGAGTTGACTAGCGTCGATGTGTATTATGTTTAAATGTCACATACTGTTGTATGTCGAACGGAATAAAATACATGTATAGTTATGGACTAGTTAAGGGATCAACAATATTTCGCTACGATCTGATTGACCGATTACGCTGTATGGGAATCGAAAATAATAACTGGATCTGAGCTACCGAACATGCATATAAGTTGACACGGAGTGTAAAAGTTGATTAAACATTGAAAACGACAATTTTAGTAATTGTTCCACTTCGTCTTTCAACCGCTCTGAACATATAAATTCACGACGCACATCTCCGGTACCACTTACATTGATTCACTGTTTCATGTGCGGATGACGAATTCATATTTTTGCGCACCGAGTTTGAGTTCTGCGTTTGGCATTATGATGCAATGGAAGCATGCCACTTCACCCCAGTTTATATTGGTGTTGCCTATTAAGCTGCATTTATGACTATACATCTAATTCTTATACATTGCGTATTTGTGAAAATCAACTGCAATTTTCAAACCGCCAAAGCGAAGTCGCACACGAAACTAGAGTCGTGGGCGTGGCACTGCACTGGCACGACCCGGGCATAAACCGTTTCACCAATTGCAATGTATGGGGTTTACTAAAGTAAACATTTATTTCTTTGTACAAAAGTCATAGCGCGAAAAAGTACCAATTAAAATTTCATGGCGACGACAGAATCCGAATGGGAAATAGTGGCGCCACCACACGAAAAAAACCTAACAAATCGCTCACCTAAATTAATTTGGCATATTTAGGCGAGCGATTTATCGCCTGTTGTTTTCAAACTTGAAGCTCTGACAAAGGGTATACCCGTTACCACGAGGATAATATGTAGGCTGTGCACATGTATGTATAAGTGCCACAAATAACTAATTTGGCCCTCCATTAAAAATGTTGCCGACCCCTGTTTGAACATCAAAAAGGTTTTGTTTACGTCAATAGAGCTTTCGCCACCTTGCCAAGATGGCTTCATCAGTACTAATGATGATAATGTCCTTATAGGATGATGCCATTGTAGACGTGTGGAAGGTCTCACATATGCACAATTATACCTGTTGCGAAAGATCATGCCATGTGCTACACCTACAAGATCACATACAACTTCTAAACATGGCTTTCAATGCAGTATCTGAAAACACAATGTGTGAACGTTTCTTGGGATTCGACCATATATACAGTTCCTTTTTTATTAATTGTTTTCTCTTATCATAATTTTTATTAACATTACCCATGTTTTTGGTTTGTGACTTTAAAGTGATGTTATCACCCCCAGCCTGGCATACAACAAATCAACAACAATAATGTCCTCACCCTTCTCTATCATATCTTGGAGCCTGAGAAAGTATCTCATTTTTAATTTCCCCATTTTAGATACTCACCCTGCCCGCCCCATCCCTGCTGGGGAGGTAGCCTAATGAGGGAAGCCCCAGGAGGATTCCTCTATGAGTGGGACTGTAATCATCCTATCAATGATCAATCACCACAAGACCCCAGTGGGGGAAGATCATGATTATTATATGATGCCTTGGCACAACATCATAAATCTTGTCAGAATGAATGCTGTCCCCCTTAGTGGTAAACACCCTTGTGAGTAAAACTACAGGTCAATAAGTCTGTACTAAGTGATTACAACCCCCTGTTTACTTCATGGAGAGACAGGAGGATAGGTGGACAGAAGGAGAGAGGGAGGGAGGGTGGGTGAGAGGGAGAGAGAAAGGGAGGAAGTATGGGGAGAGAGAAATGGAGAGAGGAGAGGGAGGAAGAGGGGCAGGGAGGGAGGGTGAGAGAGGAAGGGGAGAGAGTGGAGTGATGGGGAGAGGGAAGAAGAGAGGATGGGAGAGAGATGGTGAGGGGGAGAGAGAGAGAGAGAGAGAGAGAGAGAGGGGAGGGGAGGGGAGGGGAGGGGAGAGAGAGAGAGAGAGAGAGAGAGAGAGAGAGAGAGAGAAAAGAAATAGACTCTGAGTGTAACACAGAGCCAGGGTTCAGTATGAAGAGGCCAATTGTTTGGTTTACCCATTTTCTGTAGTTTCACATGTCAACTGACACAGACACCTGGTTGGTGACAGACGCAGCAGGCCCAGCTGTTAGGCCACACTCTGACTGCAGGGATGGCTGTCATGCCACACTCCAGCAACACCCAAGCACAATGCCAAGCTGTCTTCTACCTGCAGAGCTGGTAAACTGCCCCATTACCCACGAAAACCTTCGATAAAGAATGGCTGAAAAAGCCAACCACCTCCTACCCAATTACCAAACCAGGGTTTGTTGCTGGATGGTCTACACCCTGTAGTCCATAAAGGTCCCGGCTCAATTTTGTGCGTCTCGTTTCAGACTATTCACGAAAAACTAAACCTATTTACTATCAACTACGACGTGCCAAAAATTTCTATTTAGTTTGGCAAAATCATCGGACAAACAAATAAATTATTTTTGACTGGATGCAGTAAAAATTCGGCGAAAAACATTGCAAAAGTAGTCTGGCTCTGTAATAGTTTAAGGCCATTCACACTTTTTCAGGCTACCCGACCTAGCAATCAAAGTCAATTCTTTGGAAGTTTTTTTTACAAAGTACACACTCTTATTAAATCGACTGTGCACATTAAACTATTCACACACTAGACATTACTTAAACTATTCACACACTACACTACATATTATTACTGAAACTATTCACACACTACATATTACTGAAACTATTCACACACTATGTATTACTGAAACTATTCACACACTACATATTACTGAAACTATTCACACACTATGTATTACTGAAACTATTCACACACTACATATTACTTAAACTATTCACACACTATGTATTACTTAAACTATTCACATACTACATATTACTTAAACTATTAACACACTACATATTGCTTAAACTATTAACACACTACATATTGCTTAAACTATTCACACACTACATATTACTAAACTATTCACACACTACAGATCTTAACAACACAACAAATCTAATTTACTACGTCAGTCAAAGAGGGAGCTTTAACCACAGGGTTTTAACCCTAGACTTTAACCACAGGGTCTTAACCCTAAAGCACAGCTAAATGCCACCATCAATGTTAGATGCGATTATAAGAAAAATTTTGGGAACCACTGATGTAATAAATATTATATAAAAAAAATTTGCTCAGGACTATCCCTGCATTTAACTAGTTACCCATAATCGACATTTTTATATTTAAAAAGTCATGTGGAAATGCAAATATTACTTGTCATACCAAGGCTTGGGATACAGCTTCACGGTGACTACAGTGACTTCTATAGAACACTGCCTAACCACATTAATACCTCGCCAATTTCAAATGTTGACTAAACACTCATTTCTTTCGAACCATGTTTTATTATATTATATATCTTGCAGATGAACACTATAGTTGCTCTACTCACTGTAATTTAATAATGGTTATTTTCTGTAATCTTATTCCCATTAGTTAGCAATATAAAAACAAATTACTATATAACATTTACATTTAATTTATTATATTATTATATTATTCATTATTATTTATGTAAATTGATTATTAAAGTATATTTATGTATTTAATTATCTTAATTATTATTATATTGCTATATTAAGCTGTATTTATTTTAAAATAATAAATATAAGTAGTACGTAGTATATTAATCTATTTATTTATTTATTTATTTTGCACATGTTATTAAGTTTTAATACGCTGTGATGTGCCAAAAACAATCCTGGATTTGGCACTATGTCAAATAAAATATATTATTATTATTATGACTTCAATGTACCTGTTTACATTCTAAAAACAGAACGGCAACTGAATCATCAATGGACTGAGTTCACAGAGCTTCAGTGATTTACTTGCGAATCTCTCACAACACAGTGCATGACCTCCGACACCTTGAAATGGGCCAGAAGAAATAACGGTCATTATACTATACTGATGGATTTATTATCTGGAAAACTACACGGGTGTGTGTGGAGATGTTAACATCTCAAACAATCTGTTCCTCTGGAGGATTAATGCTTTCTATGGTTCTGTAGGGAGGGGTCATTAGATAGCTAGGTAGGAGGCTGTTTGACACCACATAAATTTAAAACCTGTAAATCACTAGGATCTGAGGTTAGTAGGCTACACACAAATCATCCGACTCTCAATTGCTGCCATTTCAAAGCTCGGCCAATTTTAAATTCACCACACTGAGTTGCCTCCATTCACTCGGCTGTATAAATGAACACCTGGCTATAGACACAGGTGGATTTATGTGAATAAATAGTGTTCATGTAGTAATTGCAGTATGGCTGAATGCTTCCCAGAGAAGTCATGTTACGTTGGAAGGAACAGGTCTGCCATTGGGTGAAGGGTAAAGCAGAGCGGTCCAAACGATTGGATACCACCTACATAACAACTGACCTTTACCCTTTATCTGACACCGTATAATCACGTCTGTCCTGGCTCTAATACTTGATACATATAGATGATACACACGTTTCTGCACGGATCTGTATATAATATATATATCTTTAAAAACCGCTGAATGAAAATCTGCCAGGATCAGCATTTTTTGTGATCAATCAAATGACACATGCTTAAAGGGGTTTATATTGCATGACATTCAGCCCTAGGGACTGCTCCGAACCTTCATCGGTACATCACTGTCATGTTCATACACATGCAGCTTACTTAATAGAATTTAGACTGTTTTTTTATTAACGTTTTCTTGAGAACAATTTGCACATATTTATATAAATTAACCTCTGTAAAATATGACATTAAAATGATTCAATAAAACGTGTGGGCAAGAACACTTTGTTGTGTACAATAGTGATTTTTATATCTTATCTATTTTATTTATTAACATTATGTATATTTTAAATGCATTTTTGTATGTGCATATGTGTATATGAAATAAAAGTATTCGTTAAAAATGCACCCTGTAATCTATGGCAACACGTGATTTTAATTTTGTGGTAAAACAATAAGATGGCCGAACGTCTGACAAAAATCTATCAGATTTCTACATAGAATGGATTTTACTCAGTGATACGACTACACTGATTTATTTTAAATCAGAAATTCTTTGGACAAATTATTGGGCACGATATCTTTAAATCTTTCTTCACCGTCTTGGTTCATCAAGTTCATGCGATTATTTCTTTAGCTAAACTTTCTGGTGTTTGCACAAAACCTTTTTTATGAAATCTGGCCTACATAACACTAGGCACAGACTCATCAATCTCTTGCCAAAAGCCTGAGACCAAAAACCAGGGTGCTCTTATTGCACTATACGCCCCTGTACCCAGAATTCTAAGTGCTGCATTTTCTGCACGGGACTTAATGAGTTCATAGGCTCTCCGGAGACATCGACTGCACTACTAATGCATTGCCTAAAGTAAATAGTAACAATAGTATATGACGTTTGCATGCATGACTGCACAATGTCATGGATGAATGCACAATATGCATTGGAGTATCTCCAATAATGTTCAAAGGAGTGGCCAATTATTTAACAAGATTTAGCAAGATTGCCATCCAAATAAAAAACCAAGATGGCAAGTGGACAAGGAAGCCTTTGGCTTATCAAGAGTCCAATGATTATTCATCTATAGCCATGTAACCTGCCTTCATAGAAATTTTTTATAGGCATAATATTAATATAATAATAATTTAGTTCTTATATAGCGCATACTCCTGTAGACAGATCAATGCATTTTACAATAAAATAATACATAAAAAATGCACACAATTATGCTTATAATCCAGATATAAAAGTATATAATAATAATATTGTATATTGTCAGACATTCTAGTTATATCCGTATGAAGTAAATTTATTTGTCGGCACATACTTTATCACAATACAGAGTTGATTTGTCCACTTTTTAATGGCCTCTGCAACAAATAATAACAGGGAGACTGTATGACACTGAAGTTCAGAATCAAGTATACATTTTAGAAGCATTTTTAATGCAGTGCAGTGCAATTTATGTTTGCTACAAATTATATAAAATCTTTTGATCATCAATATTTAGCCTTTTATGCCGTTTAGAAAGGTAAGATAATCCCCTTTTTGTGAATTATTTTCACACTTTTATCTATTACAGAAGGCCAATGATTATTTATTAGATTAGTTAATTGCACACTTTTAATGTATGACATATGTGTATATTTATATATTTTATATTTTAACTTTCTTACATCTACTTTTTACATGTGTGTATTTATATATTTATATATTTATTAATGTTTATATTTTTTATACATAATTTAAAAAAGTTTCACATCAGTGTGGTGTTGCAGCTTCAAATGGTAAATCAAATTCTTGGGTTACTTAGGAGAAATGTAACATATAAGGAAAAAGAGCAAATTGTACCTCTGTACAAAGCATTAGTTAGGCCTCATTTAGAATACAGTATACAAGTGTGGAGACCATATCATAAGAAAGATATAGATGCGATTGAACGAATACAGAGGAGAGCAACTAAAATGATTCCTCAACTGAGAAACCTTAGTTATGAAGAACGCCTTAAAGAATGTGGTTTAACAACCCTAGAAACAATGAGGTTAAGAGGAGATCAAGTTGAAGTTTTTAAGATATTGAATGGATATGAAAATATTAATAGAAATAATTTTGTTCTCACTTAAGAAATAAAATAGAACCAGAGGACATGAGGTGTCATTAGTGAATGATCAGTATAGACTGGATATCAGACTATACTAAATGATTGGAACAGATTATCTGGAGATTGCATAAATGCGAGCCAGCAATGTTTAAAAACAAAATTGACAAATATCTCAGGAGGGTGGGTTACACACAGATGAAAAAATTTGTGACTCTAGATAAGCCAGTGGCTTCCTTGTCCACTTGCCATCTGGGCATTTGCCTTGGAATGGAAATCTTTATAAACGGGAAATCAGTAAATTGCCATAGAAATTGTGAAAGCTACAGATATTATGGCCAAATGGTGTTTCTAACAGACCAAGAGAAACGGGCTACAGACTAGACTAAATATTCCCATCGTAAATAATGCTAGAAGTCAGTCAGGCAATTTCGAACTGTGCAAACAAAAGCTACGATTTGGTTTTAATACAAACTGTATACCTCTGTTTTAGTGTTATCATTGACCTGCAGTAACATTTGTTGTTAACAGGGTTGTTTGATTTAAATCATTTGATTTAAATCATTAATTTAAATCATGATTTAAATCACTAAAAAAACCTTGATTTATAATTTTTATTATTTTTTTGACTTCCGATTTTTTTAATCACAGATTTATATGAATTTAACACAAATAATTGTTTACAAGCATCGAGATCAACAAAGTTTTGTATGTTTTTAATACAAAACACAAAGTGTGTACACTTGTGTAGCTGTATTGACACCAGATAGCCTGCATGATAGTCAAATATTTTATGACATTGTGTATGTTTGAGCTATTCCCTTTCTGAATGCAGTGAAGCCACACAAACTTGTCTTCCAGAGGAAGTATCTTTTCAAGTCAGAAGCCCTGAGTTAAAGTCCACTTAGAGCTTGTGCTAGTTGTTACCAATTCAGTATGTTGACTCAAATTAAGTTTAATACTGTACCAGTTTGTATTCTGGTTAGAGACCCTTAGAGTACACAGAGCCCTGGACAGGTGATAATCCACCCTCTCAGCAAACAATAATTAGCACTGCTACAGCCACAGACACACAGCATGCTTTCCTTTCCAAGATAGATTATGCAACTACAGGGGGTGAGGCCTTGTGGACATTGTCTAATGTCTTTATATAAGCAAAAATCATGTACCCCCTGTTAAGACAAGAACCCAAATCGATTTGAATAAAACACATTTGAAAGAGTTTATAAATATAAACATCTATCTATATATATATATGTCTATATGCCAGATTAAAAAAAAATCCGATTTTTTTTTTAAAGTCATGACTTTTTTCAACCCTTGTCAAATCCTAAATCAACATGGAAAGTACCCACCATCATTTGTCACATTATTTGTAGACCATGAACCTGAAAGTAAAATAATGATCTTCCCCCAATGCCATACTCTGATAAAACTTTGCGATTTCCATATAGGGGTGGGAAGGAAAACTTATGGTGGGGGTCATACGTGGTTGGGGGTCAAGGGGCCACTGTGTACTACCCAGGAGAGATGGACCACACCTTGCACTGTAATTACCTACATCATTACGTAACAGGCCACACCTTGCAGCTATATCATTATGTAATTATCTCCACAATTACATAATGTAATCATGTATCATCAAGTTGAGATGGGTGGGTGGACTGTATCCAAACTAATAGGACCACATGGATACAATTAGCCAAGTAAATTCTTGTTGGTGATGGACCCTGGAACTGGTCAGTTTGTAGCGGCCACATTATGTGTGCTATCCACAAAAATGGGACACATATGTAATAAGAATTGGGCACTTTGCACATGGAAACTGCATAGTCTCCAAGAAGGAGACTATATAAACTAAAAATCCACCACACAATATAAATAATGCATTATAAGCTACTAGTAGGTTTTTTGGATAAATTTTCCCTTAACATTTTGGAACACCAACCTTTAGCAGTAAGTTGTGGCTATATTGCTCCTAGACCAGTTATTAATCTCTGATTATAGAATTCATATAATGTTAGGGTTTTACTAAATACATGGTTTATAAATACAAATCCAATCAATCAAAACGTATCCAGGGGAACACTGAGACAGCTTCACACAGGCTTATTTTTTGTCATTATTCCAGAAACATGACTGTTTATCCCTCTCCGCCCTCCCCTTAATTTCTAGAAATCTGGGAGATTCGTTCTCCAGAGCAGGAGAACAGGAGATTGGACAGATTTCCAGGAGCCTCCAGGCGACTGCAGGAGACTTAACATGTCTGTTTGCAGGTTGCTACAGCTAATGCAGCCTTTCCAATCTTTAATCATTACATTTCACTCAAGCCCATCTAAGATTAATTCCCTGTGCATTACCATGATGTCATTTACCAGAGCAATGGTAATCTGCTTATCTGTATATTATCTGTCCCGGGGGAAGGGGGGAGTTCTCCTTTGTTCCTTCTATGCCTCTTTGTATCCCTCCCTTCCTGTTTGCCATTCACTTGTTGTCATGGATGGACAAAAGGACACCAGACCAGAGACGTCTTGGTCTGAGACCACACAAGCTGCTTCAGCAGCTGGTCAGTGGGCCACATGGCCATCTGGGGTTGCCTGGTCACCAAACAGATGCCAATACAACTGATGATGATCTAGCTTCAGGACCTCAGCCTCTGGAGCAATGGGTCATGTGGTCACTAGGCCATCCATTGGGAGAAGAGGGATTTCAGCTACGACAATGAGAAGGGAAATAAGTGGATGAAGCACTGAGAAGAAATAATACAGTGTTCTCCTGGTAAAAACTGATACACTTGGATATACTGTCCCCCAGTACACTCTGATACAATGTCCCCCATGTACACTCTTATACAGTGTACCCCAAGTACACTATTATACAGTGTACCCCAAGTACACTCTGATACAATGTACCCCAAGTACACTCTTATACAGTGTACCCCAAGTACACTCTGATACAGTGTACCCCAAGTACACTATTATACAGTGTACCCCAAGTACACTCTGATACAATGTCCCCCAAGTATACTCTTATACAGTGTACCCCAAGTACACTCTGATACAATGTCCCCCAGTACACTCTGATAGTGTCCCCCAGCACACTCTGATAGTGTCCCACAAGTACACTCTGATACCGTGTCCCCCAGTACACTCTGATACAATGTCCCCCAGTACACTCTGATACAGTGTCCCACAAGTACACTCTGATACAGTGTCCCCCAGTACACTCTGATAGTGTCCCCCAGTACACTCTGATACAGTGTCCCCCAGTACACTCTGGTACAGTGTCCCCCAAGTATACTCTGATAGTGTCCTCCAGTACACTCTGGTACAGTGTCCCCCAGTACACTCTGGTACAATGTCCCCCAAGTACACTCTGGTACATTGTCCCCAAGTATACTCTGATACAGTGTCCCCCAAGTACACTCTGATACAGTGTCCCACAAGTACACTCTGGTACAATGTCCCCCAAGTACACTCTGATACAGTGTCCCCCAAGTAAACTATGATACAGTGTCCCCCAAGTACACTCTGATACAGTGTCCCCCAGTACACTCTGATACAATGTCCCCCAGTACACTCTGGTACAATGTCCCCCAAGTACACTCTGATACAGTGTCCCCCAGAACACTCTAGTACAGTGTCCCCCCAAGTACACTATGATACAGTATCCCCCAGTACACTCTGGTACAGTGTCCCCCAAGTACACTCTGATACAATGTCCCCCAGTACACTCTGATAGTGTCCCCCAGCACACTCTGATAGTGTCCCACAAGTACACTCTGATACCGTGTCCCCCAGTACACTCTGATACAATGTCCCCCAGTACACTCTGATACAGTGTCCCACAAGTACACTCTGATACAGTGTCCCCCAGTACACTCTGATAGTGTCCCCCAGTACACTCTGATACAGTGTCCCCCAGTACACTCTGGTACAGTGTCCCCCAAGTATACTCTGATACAGTGTCCTCCAGTACACTCTGGTACAGTGTCCCCCAGTACACTCTGGTACAATGTCCCCCAAGTACACTCTGGTACATTGTCCCCAAGTATACTCTGATACAGTGTCCCCCAAGTACACTCTGATACAGTGTCCCACAAGTACACTCTGGTACAATGTCCCCCAAGTACACTCTGATACAGTGTCCCCCAAGTAAACTATGATACAGTGTCCCCCAAGTACACTCTGATACAGTGTCCCCCAGTACACTCTGATACAATGTCCCCCAGTACACTCTGGTACAATGTCCCCCAAGTACACTCTGATACAGTGTCCCCCAGAACACTCTAGTACAGTGTCCCCCCAAGTACACTATGATACAGTATCCCCCAGTACACTCTGGTACAGTGTCCCCCAAGTACACTCTGATACAATGTCCCCCAGTACACTCTGATAGTGTCCCCCCAGTACACTCTGATACAGTGTCCCCCAGTACACTCTGATAAAGTGTCCCCCAGTACACTCTGATACAGTGTCCCACAAGTACACTCTGATACAGTGTCCCCCAGTACACTCTGATAGTGTCCCCCAGTACACTCTGATACAGTGTCCCCCAGTACACTCTGGTACAGTGTCCCCCAAGTATACTCTGATACAGTGTCCTCCAGTACACTCTGGTACAGTGTCCCCCAGTACACTCTGGTACAATGTCCCCCAAGTACACTCTGGTACATTGTCCCCAAGTATACTCTGATACAGTGTCCCCCAAGTACACTCTGATACAGTGTCCCACAAGTACACTCTGGTACAATGTCCCCCAAGTACACTCTGATACAGTGTCCCCCAAGTAAACTATGATACAGTGTCCCCCAAGTACACTCTGATACAGTGTCCCCCAGTACACTCTGATACAATGTCCCCCAGTACACTCTGGTACAATGTCCCCCAAGTACACTCTGATACAGTGTCCCCCAGAACACTCTAGTACAGTGTCCCCCCAAGTACACTATGATACAGTATCCCCCAGTACACTCTGGTACAGTGTCCCCCAAGTACACTCTGATACAATGTCCCCCAGTACACTCTGATAGTGTCCCCCCAGTACACTCTGATACCGTGTCCCCCAGTACACTCTGATACAATGTCCCCCAGTACACTCTGATACAGTGTCCCCCAGTACACTCTGATACAGTGTCCCCCAAGTACACTCTGATACAGTGTCTCCATGTACACTCTGTTACAGTGTCCCCCAGTACATTCTGGTACAATGTCCCCCAGTACACTCTGATACAGTGTCCCCCAAGTACACTCTGATACAGTGTCCCCCAGTACACTCTGATACAGTGTTCCCCAAGTACACTCTGATACAGTGTCCCCCAAGTACACTCTGATACAGTGTCCCCCAAGTACACTCTGATACAATGTCCCCCAGTACACTCTGATACAGTGTCCCCCAAGTACACTCTGATACAGTGTCCCCAAGTACACTCTGGTACAATGTCCCCGAAGTACACTCTGATACAATGTCCCCCAAGTACACTCTGATACAATGTCCCCAGTACACTCTGGTACAAGGTCTCTCACCTGATACACTAAGATACCATGTTCCTGAAGTACACTCTGATACAATGTTCCTTCAGTACAATCTGATACATTGTGATACAATGTCCCTCCAGTACACTCTGATACACTTTGATACAATGTCTCCCCTGGTACACTCTGATACACACTGATACACTGTCCCCACCTATGCCTGATTACAGAGCCTTAGGCATAGCACACTAATGATCATTATCTGCAGTCACTTAGAAAGGCCAGGTTTTTTCCCATCTGATCACATACTTGGCTGAGGCTTCCCTGACAAACATCCGCTGAGAATTGGCACTAATGGCTACTTCGCATGTGATGAGAAACTAGCCTATTGTGTGCATGAATCGCCTGCACCAGTCCAGTAAACAGGAAGAAATGGGGGGGCAAACACACAGTACTGTGCCCAATGGCGGCCTGTCCCCTTTTTCTGAGCCAACATCTGCAGCACATCTGAACTTTAATGTTGATATGCAGGGAAACACATACTTCGTTATTTTTATCAAGATAGTGCAATATTTATATTCTCGGAGGATTTACAATTTTTCTCAGCAGCAATACTTTGACAGTAAATCTAACGTTGTTTACAATGACTTCGCCTCATTGTAACGGTCAGAACACAACTTACTTATAACCACAGTATGCTGCTTTATAATTTTATATCAACCTGACACAATTAGAGCTCTTCAAAACATAAGTATTATAAAATATGTTAAGCTGAATTTAACTAAAAATTACAAATGTGCAAGTTTCCACAAAAATGCTTATTTTCCAGTTGAAAACAGTCTCTCTACGTGACAAATTTCTCGAACGGGACACACACAATGCCACAGGACGTTGACCATGTCTGTGAACATGCAGACTCATTGATACAATGTCCCCCAAGTACACTCTGATACAGTGTCCCCCAAGTAAACTATGGTACAGTGTCCACCAAGTACACTCTGATACAGTGTCCCCCAGTACACTCTAGTACAGTGTCCCCTAAGTACACTATGATACAGTGTCCCCCAGTACACTCTGGTACAGTGTCCCCCAAGTACACTCTGATACAATGTCCCCCAGTACACTTTGATACAGTGTCCCCCCAGTACACTCTGATACAGTGTCCCCCAGTACACTCTGATAAAGTGTCCCCCAGTACACTCTGATACAGTGTCCCACAAGTACACTCTGGTACAATGTCCCCCAAGTACACTCTGATACAGTGTCCCCCAAATAAACTATGATACAGTGTCCCCCAAGTACACTCTGATACAGTGTCCCCCAGTACACTCTGATACAGTGTCCCCCAGTACACTCTGGTACAATGTCCCCCAAGTACACTCTGATACAGTGTCCCCCAGTACACTCTAGTACAGTGTCCCCCCAAGTACACTATGAGATACAGTGTCCCCCAGTACACTCTGGTACAGTGTCCCCCAAGTACACTCTGATACAATGTCCTGCAGTACACTCTGATACAGTGTCCCCCCAGTACACTCTGATACTGTGTCCCCCAGTACACTCTGATAAAGTGTCCCCCAGTACACTCTGATACAGTGTCCCCCAGTACACTCTGGTACAATGTCCCCCAAGTACACTCTGATACAATGTCCCCCAAGTACACTCTGATACAACGTCCCCAAGTACACTCTGATACTCTGATACAGTGTCCCCCAAGTACACTCTGATACAGTGTCCCCCAAGTACACTCTGGTACAATGTCCCCCAAGTACACTCTGATAGTGTCCCCAAGTACACTCTGATACAGTGTCCCCCAGTACACTCTGATACACTGTCCCCAAGTACACTCTGATACAGTGTCCCCCAGTACACTCTGATACAGTGTCCCCCAAGTACACTTTGATACAGTGTCCCCAAGTACACTCTGATACAGTGTCCCCCAGTACATTCTGGTACAATGTCCCCCAGTACACTCTGATACAGTGTCCCCCAAGTACACTCTGATAGTGTCCCCCAGTACACTCTGATACAGTGTCCCCCAAGTACACTCTGATACAATGTCCCCCAAGTACACTCTGATACAGTGTCCCCCAAGTACACTCTGATACAATGTCCCCCAGTACACTCTGATACAGTGTCCCCCAAGTACACTCTGATACAGTGTCCCCAAGTACACTCTGGTACAATGTCCCCGAAGTACACTCTGATACAATGTCCCCCAAGTACACTCTGATACAATGTCCCCAGTACACTCTGGTACAAGGTCTCTCACCTGATACACTAAGATACCATGTTCCTGAAGTACAATCTGATACATTGTGATACAATGTCCCTCCAGTACACTCTGATACACTTTGATACAATGTCTCCCCTGGTACACTCTGATACACACTGATACACTGTCCCCACCTATGCCTGATTACAGAGTCTTAGGCATAGCACACTAATGATCATTATCTGCAGTCACTTAGAAAGGCCAGGTTTTTTCCCATCTGATCACA
>OY759272.1:23536635-23574135 GCA_963662155.1 Lamellibrachia columna
CCGAAACCGTAATTGACAGGTGGCGCCACCACGTGGCCTTCAAGGCAGTTGATTAAAAATGCTGAATCTGCAAATGACGCTGCTCTAATTGTCAATGTTAGATCGATAAATCAATAAAAATTATTCAACGTTGTTGAAAGACATGTTTATTTCTATTATTACAATGACACAAGTAGTCCTGCTGAATTGTTTTGCTTACCGTCATTACTATTGATAGTTTCATGCACTATTGATGATAACTATCGATAGTTCAATTTACTATCGATAGTACTGTATCGTCATATCGATTATTGTGATGCATCGATAGTTCGATGTATTGCTACATCCCTAGTATACACTGTAATCATTGGGATATAATCAGGGAAGGTAAGACCAACTGGGGTATACCTTGCAAACAGGAGTAGACCAATGCAGGTATACCTTACAATTTGGGGTATTTATAGGGTAGAGCAGATGGATGTACTAAGGAAACCCCTCAACCTGCCTAAACAGGGTTGAACTCCATGAAGGACGCTGCTCCAGGCATGCTAACTAAGTTATCTTAGCCTCCTCCGCCAGAGACATATCTGCTGTGGAAGAACGCAGCCAATTATTGGAGTGTTCACTTGGGCTGAAGCTTATGACAGATGCGGTACGAATGGCGACTGGCAGTGTTGGGCGAGCATCCACAGTTGTGCACTTGCCTTTAGCATCGCCTGTTATGTAAGTCTTTATGTAATGTGGAAACATTTCTGATTGATGGGCCCAAACATGTAATGCGGGGTACGAAGGGGAAGGTACACATTGTTTTAGTAGGAATTCTTCACAGTTCTAACCGTAGTCTTTTTCTTATTCACTTTTCTCTTGCATTCCGAGGTTGCTCGTTGAAAACCTCTGCACAGAACGTCTTCAAATTTTGCATGGACTTCTGTACTATAAAACAGTTTAGTGCCTGTGTCTATCTGTCTGTTCCCTCATATCGCCTTCAGTTTCGTATATATGGGGCTGAAATTTTTTATGGGTGTCCTGAGCCCCTGGGGATAGTTTGTACATTAAAAATTAAATATTCACCCGGGGGATCTTGCAAAGGAACTCATGTTGCTGTTTAATGTACATTACATAACCTGGAACAATAATAGGTTGTAGTCACGTACAGTTGTTTGCAATGCTATGCATGTTTTTTATGATTGTTCAGAGTTAGATAATCTATGTCAAATGTCCACATAGGTTCTTTCTGTTGTTCGGTTGTCACTTTATAAGTTTTATGAATGCTTCGTAAAACCAGCAGTGGTACATGATTTTTGCTGCATAAAGTTGTATCCATCATTGCCATTGGCAACGCCCTACCAAAACTACTGCCTTTTCTCCCATGGAATGCTGGGTAACTCAGCTGGTTTATTATAACCAGTTACTGCACATTGGCTGACAGCAGCACCACTGCTGACTTTAAAATACCAATGCCTCAGCTATGAACACTATTTCAAGCAAAATTTAGACAAATACGCTATTTTGAACATGTCTGTGTTCTTTCCTAATTGTACTTGGTAAAATACTACTTAGCCTTTCATATACAGTTCGTGCACATTATAAAGTGCACAACAAATGTTATTTGAAAACGGCAAATTCTACTCGTTTGGGAAATGATTGGTGATCTTGAAAAGAACGTATTATGTCCTTTTCTATGTAAAGTAGTAGTTTAGATAAAACACTGTTTCAAGTAACTGTCAATTACGATCAGCTTAACTGCCAGTAAAGGTTAACATATGATACTCAGTAAGCTGAATAATGCTAGCTTAAGACTCACTTACACTCCCAATGAATAAAGTTAAGCATGTCTGACTCCGCTGCAAGTATACAGTGTTAAGGTACAACCGCTACATGACACTGATGAAAAAAAATTACGCTAACAAAAATGGTGCAAATGCTAAGAATAAACCTCTCCGTAACTCCTCCAAAGAAATCGTAGTCAGAGGGTCACTTTACACTGGCTTTGTTTAGCCTTTCTTACCTATCTTGTATGACAGGCTTGACATTTCTGCATGACTGACAAGGAATCGTACACTAATAGCTATGGGCAGACATTCACTGAGAAGCACAGCCCAGAAGAACAACTGTTAATGCTCCCTACAATTCAAATTTTTGTATTGTTTAGTTTCAGACTCATTTTGCGAAAAATTCAACCTATCTAGTATCCACTACAACATGCTAGCTCTAGTATCCACCACAACATGCTAGCTCTAGTATCCACCACAACATGCTAGCTCTAGTATCCACCACAACATGCTAGCTCTAGTATCCACCACAACATGCTAGCTCTAGTATCCACCACAACATGCTAGCTCTAGTATCCACTACAACATGCTAGCTCTAGTATCCACCACAACATGCTAGCTCTAGTATCCACTACAACATGCTAGCTCTAGTATCCACCACAACATGCTAGCTCTAGTATCCACCACAACATGCTAGCTCTAGTATCCACCACAACATGCTAGCTCTAGTATCCACTACAGCATGCTAGCTCTAGTATCCACCACAACATGCTAGCTCTAGTATCCACTACAACATGCTAGCTCTAGTAGCCACCACAACATGCTAGCTCTAGTATCCACCACAACATGCTAGCTCTAGTATCCACTACAACATGCTAGCTCTAGTATCCACCACAACATGCTAGCTCTAGTATCCACTACAACATGCTAGCTCTAGTATCCACCACAACATGCTAGCTCTAGTATCCACTACAACATGCTAGCTCGTTTGTACAAATCTGCTATTTACTTTTGTTGAAATCAATGGACGAACAATGAAAATATTTTTGACTGGGTCTGGTCAAAATTTGGCAAAAAGGGGAAAAGTGGCTAAGTTCTTTATACGATAACATAAAGCTATTCAAACCTGATCTAGTAATCAAAATCAATTCTTTTGATGATTTTAACAAAAAGGACCCAATCTTTTATTAAACCGACAGTGCATATTACATCTACTTTAACTATTTGTACACATTTGAACATCAATGCACCTTATTTTCGATGGGCAAATTGATGAAAGAGTATTAAAGTCAGCACAGTGTTACCCTACATAGCCATCAGTCATCGACCCTAAACTGATGAAAGAGTATTAAAGTCAGCACAGAGTTACCCTACATAGCCATCAGTCATCCACCCTAAACTGATGAAAGAGTATTAAAGTCAGCACAGTGTTACCCTACATAGCCATCAGTCATAGACCCTAAACTGATGAAAGAGTATTAAAGTCAGCACAGTGTTACCCTACATAGCCATCAGTCATAGACCCTAAACTGCACTTATGATATACTCAAATGATGTACATTCATAGCACTGAATATTACGTTTTTCATGGCTGACTGGTTCGACACCACGGTTCTTGGACATGTCACCTAAAGGGTTCTTGAGAACTTGACCTAACTAGTTTTTTATTATATCAGCTTTATAAGAATGCTATCTCATTACACAGTTGAGTAGTGCAGAAAATTGCAAGTGATATTATCTTTAAAAGCAACTGATTTCTATACATATATTTATTCTATATACTAGCAAAAATGCCCATCCTCTGGACAGGATACCTTGGTAGTTTGTAAGTAACCGTCATGATAACAATATTTAAAAAATGTCAGGATGCACAACACTATCACATAAATATCCATCTATGCCTTAGTGCTGCCAGTCAATATCTTGATGGATTCTTGGAATCCAACTCTTGAAATTGCAATGTAGTACTGGCAGTTACAGTAGCGTCTAGCAATGTCGTGCCCTTGTGTTACGTAACTTGGGACAATTGTAGAAAAGATGCATGATGTCATGAACAGTTGTACATAATTGTTCACATAGCATTGTTGACAACTGTACAAATAACTACAAAGGGTAATTTGATCGTTCTTTGAAAGGGTAGTTGTGGGGTAAATAAAAAAAAAAAAAATTAACGACTCCTTATTGGGGGTCGTAGATGAATCCCTGACAGTTTGGCACCTGAAATGCAAAGTGTCTAGAAGGAGTAGCATAACATACGTACACTAGCTGGATTATAGTAAGATATAATATAATAAATATATATACACACATATACTCTATATATAATTCAACTGCATATGCATAATAAAAATTGTCTTTTCCTTTTAACTCCTGATGCCATTTATTGTATTACAACCACGCCTGCTGTGTGACGCAATCATCAAGAGTGACAGGTCAGCAAATATTCAAGAAGAAGAAGCAGCATGATTCAAGTCATGTCATCCATCTATATTCCACCTTTATGAAGAGAGACTACATCTTGTCTGGACACTGACTGACTGTGGGGTATTCTGGCAACAATGCTCCATTGACTGAATTAGCATGTTTGATTACATGGCGAATGGCCGACATAGCTTCAGGTATATGAATCAGCAGACATCTCATGCAGAGCACGTCTTGGACATGCACGAGTCTCACAAAGGGCACACCAATGTGTTATTAATTTCATAGCTGCACCAAAGTTTAATGACCAACTATGCAGAATTGAGGACAGGCGGTGACTTGATAGGTCATAGGAAATTAAACAGGTGGCATTAAAAAAACCATGATAGCTGCAACTTGATAAAGCAATTTAACAGAAAAGTATTCACAGGTGTTGTTATAAATACTTGATCAATGCCTATATGAAACTATACTCGTGCATGCTTCACATTTTCCGACGGACAACGATATGGTTTAAGTTACCATTGTTGTTCTGTATGAATGTATCTACAACCCAACTTGTCGGTGCTCCATCTTCCAAATCAGGTGTTTTTATGTCAAGGAAATTCACTTCCTACGTATTCTCATCACTCATCACAGTTTATAGCGTCTAGCTTCTAATTACTGAGTTCCCCAACCTCTGCAGAATTCATGCTATCATAACACACAATAGGCAGGCACAATAGGTGGGTGCACAAACATCTTTAGGCACCTGATAAAAGTATTTTAAATTCCACTTAGGCCAACACCCAACAATTTGGCACATCAATCTTCCTGCTGTCGAAGCAACAGTAATGGCAATTGTTCTCGAAATTATATCTCTTCAAAGTGCTCATGATAACATGAATCAAACCTGAATTGAAATGAATGTGGTAACATTTTCTGTGTTTTATCAACATTGTAGTGATGTCTCGTGCTATAGTGGGTCGCAGCGGGACTGCAGTTACTGGCACACCTTTCCCGTAGTTTGCACCTTTTTTAAAGCATTCCAACAGCGGGGAACGCAATATAAACATTAGCAGAAATGAACACAATAAAACGTTCTGTGCTTCATTCATTGTTATGATATCGCCATGGTACAGTGGTCCACAGCAGGGATGAGGCTCCTGCCACACCTTCCCTGTGATCATGCACACTTTTCAAAGCATACCTACCACACGCAGAACAATAAAAACATTAACATAACATACTCGATATGTTCACTTTGCACTGCTGTTTTGTATGCCACTCACTGCCTGCCAAGAGTGCCAGGACACAGCAATGTAAAGAATTCAGCAGCTGCTGCTGTTGGCAGCAGGAGACCCTTGCCCGGAGGGTGCAGAGCTTCTCAGTGCAGTGATTCTGTATGACCGGAGGAACTGGCATTGATGCAGGCATTTGTCATCACTAATTGTTAGCTCGTTGAAATATGGGAGTGTATATCTTTCGAGGCGGTGTCTCTTAAGAACTGAGTGTGGGGGCGGGAGGGGTGGCGGTGACCTGTATTCTTGTTTTCAGGTTAAGGGTGGTTGTGTGGAGGCTCACTGCTAGAGTTTCTGACTCTCCCCTTCAGTCAGCTCCAGAGTCAGGACAAACCTGACAGTGAAGGAATTGTACGGATGAACAGCTTTTATGCAGCAATTGCAGTGTGTCTGAATGCTTCTAGAGTACCTAAAATGGCGTTAGCAAGAACTCGACTGCTATAGGGGGTGAAGTATAATGCACTACAAGAGGTAGAAGTTTCTGTTGTTATTGAATATATATATATATATATAAAGTTGACCCGCTACACGATCCAGTATACAGGACAACATTTTGTATTTATTGTAACATGGTTATTCTCACAAGCAGGTTTCTGCTTAACTGAGGAATAACCACAACATTAATAATAAGAAGACAAATTCTTTTAATAATAATAATATTTTTAATAATAATTTTATAAAAATGGCAACTATATCAGTTGAATTATACAACTGGTAGAATAAAACAACCGATGGTAATAAATTAATTAAGAAAAAAATTATGACTTAAAATATAACAAATTTAAAAGGTGCATGAACATCATGTTTAAAGTTGTTTGTAAAAAATAAAATAAGAATAGGCTTAGAAATGCACAGGTAAAATGACATAATCATAAATTTGCACCTAAACCCTTGGAAACCAAGTTCAGAGGCGCAACAGTAAATATGTCAACAGATGGATGGGTAAGCTAGGGAGGCAAGAAAGGTAAGCTAGGGAGGCAAGAAAGGTAAGCTAGGGAGGCAAGAATGGTAAGCTAGGGAGGTAAGAAAGGTAATCATGGTTAAAATGATAATTCCAATGTCCAAGTAACACTAGCTGACAAAAGTCCACAAGAGTGGAACGGTCACGGATGACTTAATTTCATTTTGACTCACATTTTCTGCATGTGTCTGATTGCCACAGATAATGTCCTGACATTGGATCCCTATCTATCTGTGTTGTACAGGGATATCTTCACATACGCCTTATGGTTGACAAGTAGCAATTGCAGTAACTTTACTGGCGGCTCGTAAGATGTGTCTTTATGATGTGATGCAAGGGTAGCTGGCCGCGAGGCGTACTCACGGATACATTATCTGGATGTATTTAGTAGAACTTTCCTGCCTTCCAGTGTATTTTGACGCAGGAGTGGCACTCCCGTCTGGGCAAAATGTTAAATATTGCACAGCCCACACGAGTTGTTTATGGTCTTTCATGTGCGGCAGATTGCTCAATATTTTCTAATTATCCCACTCACTTCTGCCTGCTTGCCTTTGGCTAGATTTCCAACACACGCACACTATCAGAATGAAACATTTCATAGCTTTTACTTATGATGGTCATCTGGAAAACCTCACTTCAGAACACAGAGAAAGGAACAAATCACACATGAGAGATATTAATGCCAAAATCCTTTTAGTTAAGCCAAAAACCTTAAATAAAATGTGTGGGGTTTAGACTGTGGGACGTGGTGGCATGTGGTGGCATAGTGGGGCGCGGTGGCGTAGCTGTTAGAACGTTGGGCTCTCAATCGAGAGAACCCGGGTTCGAATCCTCTTGCTGCCGTTTCGAAGCGGTGGCAATTTTGTTCATCCCACGTTGCCACAGTTCACTCTGCTGTATAAATGAGTACCTGGCTACAGACAGAGGTGGATATCTGAAAGAACAGTCTTCGTGCATATAATTGCAGCATGGCTGAATGCTTCTCAGAGAAGTCGTGATGACATTGGAATGAACAGGTCTGCCAGGGGGTGAAGTGTAAAGTGCTCTGAGCAATCCCGAGGACTGGATATGGTGTTATATATGAACGTATCTTTACCTTTTAAAAAATTTTCCAGTGTTTATGATTTGATGAAAACAAAACCTAAATTTCTGTATTATGCAACACACATTAGAAATGTTAATGCTAAAAACTTTAAATCAAATGTCAGTTTGACTACCAACTACAAGATTTCCTTAAGTCAATACTTGATCCTTCTGTTTCAAAGCATGATGAGTGTGCAGTGTGTTTCGTGCACTCATGAACTGCATATCTATGACATTTTCCACAGCACCCAGTTCATGGGAAAAACCCAGCCATTTTGTTGCCGTCTTTACCACTGAAGTGAAATGCAACTCTGCAGGTATTTAAATATGCCGCTGGAGAAATATCCAAAAACTAGACTACTGCGAACTGCTCCTGTCACTGGGAATAAAGCGTTCGCACGTCAACTGTCACTGTTGCTGTATGTTTTAAGCGAACACGTAATGCACATGTCAGGAGGTATATCAGGACGACAAACAGCAGTGAGCGGTGAATCGCCCATCATAGGATATGGGACAATTCCGTGCACAAGTGGGGGGGGGGCACTCAATACATCACCAGTGTACTCCTTGAGACAAATTCCAAGTTTTATGGGTATGTTTACTGTGTCCAACGCATGTTAATGCACTTACAGTTTTTTTTTGAGGTATTAAATCACACTGGTTGGGTAATTAAGGGTGTATATTTTGACATCTCTCATTTGAAGAAACTTTATGTCACTTTAGTCAACATAAATCTCTGAATAAAATATGTTAGTGAATTATACTGTATCACGTATCATGGAAAAATGCCTATTTTACACTTTAAATGGTGTATATTCCATTTTACAGCATCAACTTGAAAACTTGTCGAGTGCCACTCACATCAACAGAAAAGGGTATATATTTCAATCCTCTCAACTTGAAAATGGTATCTATTTGACAGATGTCTAAAATTTGGGGGTCAGTGAGATACATTTTCAAGGGTGTACACTATACACTGGCAATGTATTGAGTACCACCTCACCCCCCCCCCCCCGCCCCCCCCTCCCTGACAAAAGGATAATCTGTAGCAGCTGGTGTCCAATATCAGATCCCTCCATAGATATCTTCTACCATGGACACAGACAAGGAAAGAAAGCCAGCACACACAGAGTTGGGGCGATTGCATTGTGCCAAATCATGATTCAGTAAAAGATGTTATTCATAACTGGGGTCCAAGAGAAGAGGGTGCACCACGAACTCTATGGGGCGCACCAGTATCTGCCAGTATGGGTGAAATCAAGAGCTCACAGCTGTCGTGGGGGCGTGTGAAGCTACTGGCTGGGGTAGATTGGGAGGGGTTTCAAACATGGGGCTGGCTGGGGTAGATTGGGAGGGGTGTCAAACATGGGGCCGTCAAGTTGACAGATAGAGAATTGACTTCTCTGGCTTGTGTCACTGATGTCCAGAATGCATTGACAGCAATGTTGTGACATTGTAATTGTTGTGTCAACAACGGAGTGTCAACTGATGATGTCACCAGTAGACAGATGTCATTCCACAAAGTGTCAGTGTTGACAGTGTCATCTTTAGGCATAATAATAATAATGATGTGTGGTCTCATACTGTGCCTGTTTGCACTAGACAAACCACTCATAGTGCTTACACCATTATCAGAGCAAGTGTTTTTTGGGAAGCAGCTGAAGTTGTGTCTGTATGGGCTTTTGTAAAAGGTTAGTTCTGTGAATCCACGACAGGTTTTTTTCCATTTCTTTGTGTGGGACCTTTTACTTCCCTTCATGCAGACGCCGAGGATTTTAGAGTCTCATGCGAAAGACCAGCACAGTGCAAGCCTGCATGACTAGTACAGACTATAACCAGCCCAGCAGTGATGGATTACAACATCAAAGGAACCATGTCTTGTTTTATTCCTTGCCTAACAAGCTTGTGGTTGGGGTGCATATGTTCCAGGTAGGTTCTACGAATGAACCTGGTGCAGTTGCACGCACATATGACCCACTCCGAGCGAAGGCGCTACTGAATCTACGCAGTTATCATTATGGCAGCAGAACCAAGAAATCAAAGTGAGGTGAATTAAATTGCCCAAGTTTCGAAACAGCAGTAGGTGGGTTCGATCGAACTCTGGGTCTCTCAATTCAGAGTCCAGTGCTCTAACCACGGAGCAACCTACATTGCCATGCTACCACAGAGGACTGGTTCCCACCTCATGATCCAGAGATCATGAGTTCAAGCCCCGCTAGCACCCCACAGTTGTTTATTAAATCAAATCTAGCACTTTGGGTATGGGTATGAAGTTAAAAATATGTCTTTCGCATTATACACGAAAAGCTGTAAGTTCTTTCTACCTGGTGTTGGATGTAGGACACAACTGTCCTGGTCAACCCCCCTGGACAAATTCCCCACAGACAAAAGCTGACATCTATGAATGAAAAGTAAAAGACCCCACAGGGGGTAAATATGTAACCTGTCATTGACACAGAGCTGAATCTTGTTGTAACCCCACCAACATAAATGTGTTGGCACTAAATGGGGTTGCTAAATTTTATGAGTATAACAGAGGTAAATTGTCAGCACTAAACAATGTCAGCACAACAGGGAATTAGCTTACACAGCCATAACTGTCACTAGTAAGCGTTCTGGTCTGTGTCACCAATCCACCAACCTGTAGTAGTGTTTTGTTCAACCACTACAATTACATTTTTCAGAAAATCAACACAGACAATGTTCCCACCATTTGTCACCAGTATGCGTACTGGTCAGTGTCACCAATCCACCAAAAAAAAAATCTATTTGGTTTTATAAAAACAGCCCACTGCATTTTTTTTCTTGTTATTGACCTATAGTAGTGTTTTGTTGAAATTCTACAATTTTATTTTTCAGAAAATCAACATGAACGATGTTCCCACCAATTGTCATCCTAAAAACAAATATTTTACTTTTGACCTTCTCCGACATTCATATTTTCCATGTTTTAAGATGGCTGTTATAGTAGGTCAAAAGTAGTCTATTTTAAAATAAAAAAACCTATTTATTGACACCAAGAATACGGCTCTAGGTAAAGTTGTTCTTATGATATGGGAACATTTGTTTTGACGGCCACCGTCTCTGAATGTCAAAAGAAAAATATCTAAAATCGTTGCCCGCAAAAACCTATATATCTTTAAAAATACGACTTGTATGGCAACATCTGTGATGGTTATATAACTAAATATCTTAGTTAATATATTATCTAAGTGTTCGTTAAGTTTCATGTTGTTATCATAATTATTTTACATATTTGCCGTACTGCGTCTGGTCGACCACTAGGTGGCATTGTAGGTTGAATCGGCATTATATCAGAACACATTCGGGGTCCCAAGTAGTATATACGTATGCAGTGTTTTGTATACACAAGTGCACACTCTGTTTTTTCCGTGTTCAGGACGAATTACAACATCAAAGGAAACGTGTCTGTTATTCCTTGCTCAACAGGTTTGCACCTGGGGAGCATATGTACCAAGTAGGTTCTACGAATGTACTTGGTGCAATTGTACACATATACAACCCACGCACCATGCCCAGAAATCACTGGCACTTTAGTCATTTACCATGACACTGGAAATATAATAATGATCTTCCCCCAGCAACCATTAGCACTTTATTTACCATGATCCTGGAAATAAAATAGTGATCCCACCCAGAAATCATTGGCACTTTATTCATCTACCATGACACTGGAAATAAAATAATGATCTGGGCCCAGAAATCACTGGCACTTTATTCATCTACCATGACACTGGAAATAAAATACTGATCTGTCCCCAGCAATCATTGGCACTTTATTTACCATGATCCTGGAAATAAAATAATGATCTGTCCCCAGCAATCATTGGTGCTTTATTCATCTAACAGAACCCAGAAATAAAATAATGATCTGTGCCCAGAAATCACTGGTACTTTATTCACCTACCATGACACTGGAAATAAAATAATGATCTTCCCCCAGAAATCACTGGCACTTTATTCATCTACCAGAACCCAGAAATAAAACAATGATCTGTGCCCAGAAATCATTGGCACTTTATTCATCTACCAGAACCCAGACATAAAATAATGATCTTGCCCCAGAAATCATTGGCACTTTATTCATCTACCATGACCCGGAAGTAAAATAATGATCTGTCCCCAGAAATCATTGGTGCTTTATTCATCTACCAAAACCCAGACATAAAATAATGATCTGTGCCCAGAAATCACTGGCACTTTATTCATCTACCATGACCCAGAAGTAAAATAGTGATCTGTTCCCATTCTGATCCATACATACATATATATATATATATATATATATATATATATATATATATATATATATATATATATATATATATATATATATATATATATATATATATATATATGACCCAGGTGCCTCAGGTGTACACAAGGGCACACGTCAGTTCAAGCCAACGCCTAGTCATGGGCGATCACTTTACACCCAGCTAGGAGCAACCCCTAGGCAAACCAGTTCCACCCAATGGCAGCCCTCCCCAGCCTCTGTGGTGACTTATGGCCTGTCTTCGTTGATCCTGGTCCCTCAGATGTGAGGCAAAGCCTAAACAGAGGCAAACAGTTTATCTTGAGTCTGTCAGCACCTACTTCTGGGTACAAGCCACAAGCGCTGGCTAATAGTCCAGACAAAGCATCTGCTAGCACCTTGCCTCAGCCAAGTACACTATCTAAACAAAACATTGGGCACAATCTGCTGGTTCTACAGTGGCAGTTATTTCAGGTATGTGGTCACAAACATTTGTAGTAATTAACAACATTCTCCAACAACTAAACCACTCATTATTGTGTAAACCTCTCAGGTAGTGCTGTGCTATACGACAATCAACCAATCAATTGGAAGAATCAAACAAAGAAAAACATATTCAATAAATAAAATAAAAGCTAGAATCATAACACGTGATTCAGGTTTGATTAGAAAAAGTCAAGTACAGGTGTACAGTGGAGGATTGACTAATACAGACTATAACTAACCAGCCCAGCAGTAACAAATTACAACATGAAAGGAACCATGTCTTGTTTTATTCCTTGCTCAACAAGCATGCGGTTGGGGCAGCATATGTTCTGAGTAGGTTCTATCACTTCTGTGTACGTACCTGGTGCAAAGTACCAACATAAGGTATAACCCACGCGAACCGAACGCACTACTGAATCTACGCAGTTATCACCGCTGCTAGACAATAAAGAGAGATTAAGTTTTTCAGAATGACAACTTATATATCATATTCTTAGACAATTTGATTAAATATCATATTTGGTTCATATCTATTTTGGATAGAAAAGGTCAGTTAGTAAAATAAATAAATCTGAGGCAGAAACATGTTTTCTCTACAATCCTCGTATTGAGTACCATCGGACGAAGTTCGCTGGTTCCCTAACTGCATGACAGATGGCGCCAGCTTCCCTCACTACATGGTAGAGGGTGTGATTAAGAAATTATATATAAATGTATTAAAACAGATTTGTTCAACAAAAAACTGTCAAAACATGAAAGGAATAAGTGATTTTATTTAAACTTTCCAACGCTTTAATAATAATGTGAGGAGGTGTAAATGTGCACAATCAACTCTTTGTTTTTAGGGTACAAAGTCTGATTGTTCTTATCTATTTATAAAATCATGTTACACAGCATAAACTATATCTATTCTCATATCTTGATGGCCCAAATGTGTTTTAAAGAACAACAATAATTAAAAATATAAATTGACTGTTATCTGTTTTTTTTATAAACATGAGTCGAAACATGCGAGTTCAACTTATAAGAATAAATTATATGAATACACCTGTACATTGTGGTTCATTAAAACACATTACATTGGTCAAGATGTTGAAATATATATAATTTATACTATATAACATAATTTTATGATAAAAACAATAAAAAAATCTACAACATGGATGATGAAAGTTCTTTTATATATGTTGTCGTTCTCTTCTATACAAATCTGACTCTTTTCTTGAAGTTTATCATCAAGACGGCATGGCAACCCTTTCCCACTGCTACACGTTCCTTTGTTGCGTCCTGACATTCCCATGTTTCTTGTTTTACCGCTATATCAAATTGCCATTCATAACACCAATGAATCAGACAATTAGCATGTTGTGTGTCAAGCCCCACCTTTGTTGTCTGGTCCGTCATCATATTGTCATAAAGCACGTCATCTAGTCACTTAAAAACACTTGTTCTACACTACAACCTGCCGATATATGCACACCATCATGTCAATAAAACACTCAGGAAGATTGATGGGTCTAACCTGGTATAAAACTCACGTATGGCTGCAATATTTGCATGTCTAAACGGGTCAAATACAGCAAAAAAGTTGTTACACAAACTCTCAACATGGTTGGGTTTCTACCAGCCAAAACCTATTTTTGCCAGGATGGTTGACAGAAACTGGCGGAAACTCTACCAACATGGACAACATGAATCAAATCTAATTACAGTTAATTAAAACTGCCTTTGTAAATAAATTTTTCGCTTTGTCTCAATTTAGAATCATTTCGAGAACATTCAAATCAACCTAATATCCACTATGACATGCTAGCTCGCTTGCACACATTTTTTATTTAGTTTTGGCGAAATCATCGGAGAAACAATTAAATAATTTTTGTACCGGATCTGTCAAAAATTCTGCATAAAAGGGTAAGTGTTCGGGCTCTATATACTACAACATAAAGCTCTTTACACTTTCGCAAAGTAAATTCTTTCAACACATTCAACAGAAGTAGGCACTCTTTTATTAAAACGACTGCGTATATTACTTAAATTATTCACACACTATAAATTTGACCATCAACGAACATGTAAAAACTGCAAAATGTACTTTGTAACAAGATTGAGCTACCTTTCTAAGCAACAAGCCCCAGATGGCTAGTTAGTCACTGGCTTATCAACAGCTCAAAAACGTTTCATCTATGTGTGTGGCCCACCCAAATCAGTACCTGTCAATTTTGTTTTTAAATGTATTCACATATACACAATCTGACATGTGGACAAGGAAGCTACTGACTTATCAAGAGTCCAAATTTGTTTTATCTATGCATGGCCTGCCCATATCAGATACCTGTCAATTTGTTGTTAAACATATTCAATGTATTCCATTCATTTATTGTTCTCTGTGAGAATGATTACTTTCTGATCTACATTGTTCCTTCACTAAGGATACTCTGTGCACTCTTGTTCCTTTACATTCTTTAAGTTTGAAAACAATATCTCTATCATCATCTTCTTGAGTACCTTCATTAATTATTTGTTAAGCAACTAACACATTCAAGGGTTTCCCTGAAACAAGTGTCTCCATTGTTTATGAGTCTGTGAAATGTGATATTTGAAACTAGAGTCTGTGTTGAATGTCAATATTGGGTACTGACTTTGGCCTCATGGGCGTCTCCATGCAGGGGCACATGTGGAAAGTTGTTGTCTTTTTAACTAGTTTCCCCATTTTCTTCACTGGGATAATAAAAAAAAAATGTCATGAAAGACAAAGAACACCAGATTCATAAATCTTATATGTACCCTTGTACGTGTATATGTGCAAAATACACAAAATAAACATGTTAATTGTGCATTTGTAGCAGTAGTAGCAATAGCAGTAGCTGTAGTAGCAGAAGTAGCAATAGCAGTAGAAGTAGCAGTACAGACATCTATATAGCAACAGCAGTAGCAATAACAGTTGTAGTAGCTGTAGTAACAGCAGTAGCAATAATAGTTGCAATAGTAGTAGTATAGCATAGTAGTAATATTGGTAGCAACAGCAGTAGCATTAGCAATGATTCTAGTAGCAGTTGTAGTAGCTGAGAAGAGTATAGTGTAAGCAGTTGTATTGACAGTGTTGATACCAGTACAAGGGATATTGTTATAAGTACTTTGTGTGCAGTATTGTTTGAGACCGGAGTGCATGTTAGTCATAGAGGAGTGTTTGTATCAAACTGAGAGCACTTTAGGAAGTGGTTGAGACAAACTCTCGCATCTGTCAATCATCTTACTTCCATCGCACTATTCATGGACACAGAGCATGACTCCATTGAGCACTGTTATGTAACACAGGACGTTGTCATTTCTCAAATGTTCCAATATGACTTTGGTGCAAAATTTTTGCACATATACGCAAGAGTGTGCACATGCCGACATGCATGAATATATCTGCGGAGTATTGAATAATTGAGGTTTTCCCTTTTATATAACACATTATTATGAAAATAAGGTGTCAAATGTTCGCGTGCGCACACCCATGTGTAAGTGTATGTTCAAGTGTATGCATATTATGCTCAACAATGCATCTCTAAGTGTCACTGACAACTGATGCGATGGCGTATTTTTCCTCGAGACGTTTTTCATGTTATGTAAGATATATGTATTCCCGAATGCAAATTACTGTCAATGCGTCTATGCTATATAGAGGCAGTGTTACTCAGTCTATTATTAGGTGTGCTTTTTACCACGACACTATTGTTAAAGACGGCAAGTGGCTGAACAATATGGAGTTTATATTCATAAACACACTGGTTGTGGAAGGGCATTGGTTTTTCCAAAACAGAAAAAAGATAGTGGATATGCATCATGGCTGCTTAAGGATGACTCCTCAATTAAAATTTTTTGCTGATGTCATTTCAGACTCGTCTCACAAAAAGTTAACCCTACATAGTGTCCCCTATGACATGCTAGCTCGGTTGTGTAAACCTGTCATTAAGTTTTGGTGAAATCGTTGAAGAAATTATTAAATAATTTTTTTAGTTCAGCAGTAAAAAAAATGGGTGCACACACCAACTGCGACCCACCTACATCCACCCCTGGGTTTGGAGGCATGCCCCCAGAACATTTGTGAAAATATGATTGTGCTTTGCGTATTCAATCTTGAAGGTATATTTATGTTACACTGACATGTCTATGGAGTCTCACAGAAAACCTGGGAGGGCTGGCAGGCACAACAGGGTAGTAATGTGAAATTAAAAGAAAGAGCGTCTGAGTTAAATGTTCTGTCTTGAACTCGATACAAGGCCATTGTTTATCAGCAGATATATCCACATAATAAGACACTGTATAAATATTGAGAAAATAAACAGATTATGTGGATACTTTATACACATCCAAAAATTAGATTTGGAATACCTGGTGTATCTGACAAATCTAAGTTTTAAACTGAAATGATTTTATGTGTTTAGTTCCAAAAAGAATAGAATTCAGACAAAACTATGCAGGAATATTTGAAATATGTAAGCATTATTTCTGACATATCATTCAACATTTTAAACAAAGATCAATATAATGTGAGCATTATTAACGTTTCTGTTATTTTAATCATAATTCCAAATACAGGATGCAATGTGTATATGGGATACAATTCATTTTTATAAATATGATTTATGTACAATACATACGTGCCAACTTGTTTGTGTTTGTGTATGTATTTGTGTATTACATTATGTACAATGTTACTAGAATTTTAGCTAAACATGAAAAATGTGAATGCATACAGGTGTGTACATTGCTACACACACTGTGTACAGATCAGGGTACATGTGTACATAGCTGCACATAAATCCAACAACCCAGCGAGGCTTGACTTTACAGGTCATGCACAGATAAACCCAATGCAGGTTGACAGACAGCACTATCCCTTCCCTGAAGTTCCTTTCCCCATCCTGTGCCTTACTGGAGCCCCCTTTCCCACCGATCAAATTACTCTACAGCTTCCCTGGAACACACAGCATGTTCACTTTATAAAAGTAAAGTAGTTAAAGCCACACGTCTAACCAAAGTCCAGAATATTAATATTCATCAATGGTTAAACCGATACATATTTCATAACAAAACAGTTCGTAAAATGAAAAAATCAATAACTCTTTCATAATTTTGATAAACCTCAACATTTCACCACCAACTACTAATTCTAGTTTTAGACACCACTGTATGTCTTCCCATAATCTTTCTGTTTCCCTACTGTGAATCCCTGCCACGTCATTAATCTTCCCTTGAAAGCAACTGCCTTCCCTGGGATGCAGGTCAGCTAAGAAGGTCCCAGGGAACAGCTTGAAGACTCTGTTTACATGAGGCACAAGCAGTGTAATTACCAGAAAAACTATCACAAAAACTACTGCAAAGTAATCAAAAGCTGCCAAAACACTTTCCAGAATGTTTCTGTAAGAGTAAAACATATGAACACATGTTGACATGTTTTTTGCACATTTGTCTCAAACTTACACCTATATCTTAGGATAGTTCTAATTGCCGGAACCGTTTGGTTCCTCAATGATCGGAGTTCAGAATGTAGCAGTTAAGAAATTCTGGTTCCAACTGTTAGTAGTAGTGGTGCATCATAATCATATAAAATCGCCTGATTTGACCACAAATTATCAAGATAGTTTTTAAATGAGTTAATAGATTTAGTTAGTAATACTGATTTTTGGAGACTATTCCATTGTTCAGCCACTCTACGAGGGGAAGAATTTTTTCCTACGTTTAAATTTGTTCTATGGGTAAATCATTTTAGAGTGCAACCTTTATTCCCTGTCCTCAGAGAGTCTTCTTCACATATTAAGAGTTTTGGCGTGGACTCATAGTCATATATTTTGTGCATAACTTAAACAACTTCTATCACGTCTTCTACACTTACTTTCCGACATATGATTCATCAGCAGACATTTTGAAACAAGATTTACTATCCACCAAGGATTAATTATGTTCCAGGAATAACGCTCCAATGTCACAAGTTTCCTTAATATTACATCGCCACCAACTAAGGATTGTTACAAAATAAGGCTACGATATGAATATGTTCATACACTCTTTTCTTCAATATATGTACATAAAAAAGATAAAGGTACTTATATAGCACGGCATCCAGTCCCCTTAAAACTGCTCAAAGCATGTTAAACTCCCCCCCCCAGACCTGTTAATTCCAACACCAACACGACATATCTGGGAAGCATTCAGCCACGAAGCAATTACTCCATGAAGACTATTAATTCACATGTCCACCACTGTCTATAGTCACATATGTGCGCAAGCACGTACGCACGCACACATGCACGCCAGCATGTAGGCTGGTGACATGGTACAGCTGTTGCAGTAAACAGGTAAAGTAGATGAGGAGAGTACACCCCCTACCCTGTGCACCTGGTAGGTGATAATTGGCTTGTACCAGCCAGTCACATACCCTGACAGCAGGACCAGACAGGAGCACTGCTGCTGGACCAACTGGGAGGCTGGGGTACCAGGGAATCAAAATAACCCTCTTGAAAGAGAACTGTGTCAACAAGATGTCTACTCATGCAGAATACAGATGTTTAAACCTCTCTCCTCCATTGATCTAGCCCATCGCTGATCAGGTTCTCTCATTGAAGCCTTACCTGGTATGTACCACCTAAGGCACAAAGAGGATTGAGTGAGTGAGTGAGTGAGTGAGTGAGTGAGTGAGTGAGTGAGTGAGTGAGTGAGTGAATTATGGTTCACCGATATATAATTCTGTACTGTATCAATAGTGTTGCGTGGTATTACTCGTATATAGTGGTATTGTCTTCTCGCGACATGACAGTACATAAAAATTAACAAAGCATTGGCATCACCCATCATCTGTTAGATTGATCAAAACTAAATAACACATTTGCACATATGAGCCAGCATTAAGAGTTGAAAACCAGAACATGCAATGTAGCCTATTTAGTTTAGCTATTTGGTGCTAAATTTATCAATGTGGATCAAAATGTTGGTAGAAAGATAAGTTTGTAGGTGCCTTATGCATGAAAACAAAGGTGAGGTCAAATCTGGGTGCTGACAAAAAGGTGCTGTTTTAAATTTACAACAGCTTCATGCAGAGGTTCCATGTAGAAAAACAGTACCGGTAGTGAGATATCCTGATTTGTTCTAATGCTATAGGGAAATTGCCTTTTCCAGATCTCTGTTAACACTGTCCCTCCATCTCAATTCCGGTCTTCCTCTTCTCCTTCTACCAGCCTCTTCTGTTTTCCATGTTCTCTTTGTCAATCTATCCTTACTCACTCTCTGTAAGCGTGCCGCCCATCGCAGTCCGCTCCTCCTACCTTTGCTCTCAGGCGTTTCCTCATTGAGGGCAATCTATTGGGCAGCATATACCTGAACTGATCAGAAATTCCTTTTCATAATGTGTCCAAAGCATAGACTTGTATGATCAATTCTGAACTCATGTGATTCCTTAGAGAATTTAAAAATCGAAGCAGCTGCCAAAATCGGGGGGAATTTGCATCATTGAATTGAAGTCAAACCAAATGCATACACTATAGGTCTACTAGATTCTGAATGACCATAAATATTGAACATAACTTATCTCCCCCCCCAACAGTAGGGAAAGTTGCATAAACTGACCATATCTAGATATAGACATTAATGGACAATGTATTGGCAAGTGTCTTTATAACTGTTCAATTATCCGTGACATGCAATAAACATATCAGCATGTATCTTAAAAACATTTCAAATTATCCAGGTGCAAAAATGCCAGATTAAATGCAGAAACAAACAGTATTAAAAAAATCATGAAAACACGCTGTGGGTGGCCCATATTGACTGTGATCAATACATTACCACAAACTCAACGGCAGTAATCACTGTAATTAATTTTTAATGTAATAAAGCCTTCCAAGTATGCCTAATCAACACTGATTCCATGGCAACAACTTTCTGCATTAATCTTCCATTCTTACATGTGGCAAACATTTCAAATAAATCCCCTGTCTTGACTGCTGCTGCTGAAGTAGCCTCTTGCTTTGGTTCGTTATCTTCAAGAGACAACTGAGACTTTAATTAATACACATTGCACTGGGGAAGGCTGCCAACCTGCTGTTTGTTCTTCCTAATGCCTGCATTGCATGCTGGGAGGTCTCAGTAGCATTATAAATCCCCCAGGGACAGATAAGGAACACTCCCTGAGGGAGCATTAACTAAGCACACCTTGATTAAATTGGCTGTCTCCTGTTAGGAACAACACTCCTACAACTGTAATGTTGTTGACATGGTAAAACCCATGATTCACCAGGTGAGGCTCAAAAACCTGCATTTAGCCACCCATGCATAATCTGGGATAGCTGACGAATTAAGGAACACTACCCAACTGGGATGGAAAAGAAAATAGGAAAAAAAAATTAGGAGCTTTAATATCCACATGAAATGTTATTTCTATACATATTATTTGCATAATAAACCATGTATTATTAATGTATTATTATTATTATTATGTACAATTGCCAAAAGCCAAGGGGGAGCATATCATAAAATACTTGGAAGCTGATGCCATTTTAGAAAACCAATAAATACTATATTTGTATGGATACAATGTACAAAGCAATAGAAATGAGAACACTTCATTAACATCATGATGAATGACCGGAACCTCGGTGAAGTAAACTCATTCAAATATCTTGGGTCCATCTTAAACAAAGATGGCACCTCAACAAAAGAAATCAAAACAAGGATTGCCATGGCCATGTCTGCTATGTCAAGACATAACATCATCTGGAATAGCAGAGACATCAGCTTTCAAATCAAGTTTAACCTCTGCAGAGCACTCGCTGTATCCACCCTCTTCTTTGTATGTGAGAGCTGGACTCTGACAACAGAGACATAGATGCGTATAAGCATTTATAATTAAATGCTTCAGAAGACTCCTCTACATTTCCTACGCCGAACACAATACAAACAAATACGTGAGACAGCAAATGGATTCCCTTGCTGGAAAACCAGAGATCTTGCTGTCAATGGTGAAACGTCGAAAGCTCTCCTGGTTTGGCCACGTCACCCGACACAACAAGTCACCCGACACAACACATCACCGACACAACACCATTGCAAAACCCATCTTATAAGGCACCAAGACAGCAATATCTTTCTTTACGTAAGCACTAGTTTTGTTCATATACTTCTGCTTTGGATAAAAATGCCGACTGGTTTGTGCTAACTTTCTAAGAAGAGAAAATAATCTTGATGAATAAAACACTATCTATACTTTTTGACTTATTCAATGTTCATAAATACCCCACAATTCAAACAACTATATTAGATCTGCTGCGTCATGATTCATGGGTCATAAAAAAGGAAAAGTACAAATTACCCAACAGATAAACCCGTAATGTGCAGGGTTCTTCAACGGAAGGTTTTTGTGTAATTTGGCACCCCTAACTCTCAACCCTATTGTGTGGTAAAGCGGGCCTACTGAATTTCTAAGTCCTGGCCTAGGGCAAAAGGCGGAACTTTCTCACTGGAAACAAGATGGGCACAAATTGCCAGCGTTACTGCACAATATGCTGAAATGATTTAAAGTGACAACCGAAAAAAATAAAACCACTTTATGTGTATACGTACACTGACCGGGAATAATCTGACTAATTTTATCTGTGAGATCGGGAACACATGGCATTTACCCTGTCAATGCAAGTGTAGGAGAAATGATATCTCAGTTATATGCACCATTACCACTCAAGAAAACAACTCGGAAGTCTGGTTGCAAATTGTTGAGGGAGATTAGGGCCCAGGTCATGTACGAGCTGCAAAGGCAGGTAATATTGCCACGTACAGCAAATGAAGGAAGTAGGGACATACGTAGAGAAATTACCGATAATAGGTCAGTGACATCTGTGGCTACGTAAACACGCCCTGTGGCATAGCAAATTACATGGGAAACTATTTCACACTGCATTGTCTACACACATTATCACACGTCTCTAGCACAGTCTTTCTCCTCAGATTCCCACAATGTCCCCAGGGCCAGGGCCAATAGCAAGCAACAGTGGAACATGGCTGCTAAGTGACAAGATCAAGTTGTCTACTGATAGACCAACTCAATAATACTGATATCATCTTAATTTCAGGACCACCAGAGATGAGACCTGTATATGTAGAGACGTCATAAACAATGAGTCCTTTAATGCCCCTGTCAGAGGTACCAAGTGTGATCGCTTGAGCGTAAAATGATAATGTATAGTCAATTGGATGGAAATCTTGTTACAGTTTAAAATATTAATCAACCTATATCAATCCTAACACACTCCCTGAATGTGTTTTAATGAACCAAAATTAGGTTTAGTACAATTTGACTGATATCTGCTTAATTTAAATGTTTCAGTCTGAATATCACATTTACATTGCATACGTTGAAGAAGGTAATTTTACGAGTATTAATTATATACTACATAACATGATTGTAATATAAAAATGATCCGACTTAATGCACCTTTAAGTGTACTTAAGTGTGACCATTTCTGAAGTAAGAGTACGTGTGTAGAAAATAATGTGTACAAAATGGATGAATAACTGTACTTTGCAAGGATATCATTAATGCAAGTAAATATGCGATTGCAGACAAAGTTTTCAATATAATGAATCGCATAATAGTTACTCTGAAGTATGCACAAACAATTTCAGCTATTAAAACACTTCACACATTAGGCTTTACTTGTCTAGGTGATCTGTTTCTACACATGCCTTAGGTTTGAAATTATTTAAAATAGACTTATTACACTTCAAAGGCATTAATCATTTACGGACATCGTATAAAAATAATTGTGATTAGTGTGAGCCAATTGCCTTGCAATGTGATTTCACATACTAAATTAATCTTTGCCAGACAGTCATGATGAATGCTAGGGGGTATACTGCCCCCAGCAAAGGCAGGTGACAAGATTTTTTTGTAAAATAATAAACTATAGCCTGCGTTGGCAGAAACAGCAGGTGAGAGCAATAACTGGCAATTATTACCAGGTGTTGTGCCCTGGGTCGTTATTTTACTACTGTTTCCCTGGATGACCTTGAGGCTAGGTTAAGGTCAGTTAAACACATTAAGGACAGACCCAATATGAACTCATTTAAAATTGATTGGGCCAGAGATTCCAGACGTGTGAAAGTCTTGATGCTGAAAGAGTTTCTTTCAGTGGCACATGGCCTGTCAATACTTTCTACCATTAAAGTTGCCTACAGCAACATGCTTAGGCAAATTTTAGGATACAACAGGCAGGACATTGCTAGTAGAACATGTGTTAGCAATTCCATCGATAACTTTGATGTTCTATTGCCCAAAAATATTTATGGTTTTAGAAATCGGGTTTATGACATTGGGAATGATTTAATAAAATCTATGACCAATTGTATAAATATTGTTAATGGACCCATGTGGCCTAAATGGGCACGAGCGCTTTATTGTGTATAATAGTGATTTTACATTATATATATATATATATATATATAAATGGGATGTAAATCACCATTGTATATATATATATATATATATAATATAAAAAATAGAACTAAGTAAAAAATATATGTATGATAATAAATTATATATATATATATATATATAATTATTTATTATCATACATCTATTTTTTACTTAGTTCTATTTTTTACTGATTTATTTTTAAATGCACATTTGTATGTATATGGGTTTTACTTGAAATAAAAGAGTTCGTATTCATACAGCCTAGAAATTGCACATCACAACTTTTCTACCTATAGCTTCAGTAATCTTTCATCAACTGTTTTTTCTTGGAAAACCAGTTCTGTATATTTATTTTGGAAATTTAATATATGTGGGGTAAACAGACATGGTGTGACATCTCAATGATTTCACGCCATTAAGACAGAGACCACCAGTACCTCTCTAGGCAGCCTACACATTTACCCCCTACATGAGATCTCTAACTTCCCCTGGCACAAACACCAAGTCAAAGAGACCTACGTCTTTTAGTGTCTCATCTGAAACACACATGTCCAAGTTCCGTCCCATATGCCAAGTGCTACATGACTAACATGAGTTTGCAAGTTGCACCAAATTTTTAGGAAACAGTGGTTGGCCACCATTCTGGGGTTCGATCCCAGGATCCACTGGTCACGAGAGGGGCACCAAACCATTGAGCCACCGCGCCAGTTACTGAAGGGGATTACTCTGACTTTTTGCGGCATGAAATCCTTCGCCTGCTACACCGGAAACTTACTTTTTACATCTCCAGGGAGGTCCATCTTTAGTATTTGCTTGCAAACTGTAATTGTTTTTTTGTTGCAAAAAGCTGAAATGTGTTCAATTTAAACACACAGTACAGTGGGTAAGTTAATCAACATCAGATTCAAGTCATTATCAACCTAACCTGAGCACCGCTCAATAATCCAACAATCTGTAATTAATAATACTGATAACTGGATAATACTGGTGGATCTCAGAGACTATCAGATGGAGGTGAGCCCTGTTTGCTGGTCATTGTACCACCGCATAGGAGGGTTTTGATGGTCCAACAGCATTTTTGGTAGACTCGGGCCTTCAGACAACCGTTAATTTCAAACCATGCTTAAGAAAGATAGTAGACCTACAGGACACAAGGTAACATTAGTGAAGGATCAGTGTAGATTGGATATCAGAAAGTACTCATTCTCACAGAGGACAATATATGAATGGAACAAGTTATATAGAGATTTGTTCTCACTTAAGAAAGATAGTAGAACTAGATTGGATATCACTATAATCAAAAAGTACTCATTCCCGCACAATACATGAACGACACATATTATCTACAGATTGTGTATACATCTAGCAATGTGAATATGCTTAAAAGCAGAATTGACAAATATCTCAGAAGGGTAAGTTACACGCGTAGATGAAACATTTTTGGACTCTCGATAAGCCAGTTGATGGCTTCCTTCTCCACTTGCCATCTGGGTCTGTTTCTTTGGATTGCTGGTTGTTAAACCTACTTGTCAACCAAAGCATAGGCAGAAACAACCAGGAAGATGATGCCTATATAACATATCCAAAATATTATGTAGAACACACCAATGGAGAAGTATCATTAACAACTTTCAATCGACCTGTCCCCCAGATGACTAGATGATAATGATGAGTACCTGGTAGTAAACAAATAAAAATAATAATAGTTAAATAAAAACAAAGACTATTATATTTAACAGATACAACATTGAAAACTACATACAACTATTCCATGTAGAACCAAATTTAATCGAAAGGTGATGGTTGACATCTGGCATTGATCTTAGGCTTCAGAAGGTGCCTGTGTCACCCCTGTGACTCAGGGTAGAACAGTAACCACCCCAGCAGGGCTTAGGGTCATGGTGGCTCACCCAGTCAGTGCGCCCTGCATGGAGGCATTGGTCAAATCCACCCCAAATCGTGATTTTGCATGTGTCATGCACATTTGCTAATTCATAAATGACTTTCCATGGAAAACTCATCACAGGTCTGGGTATAAATGTGACTAAGCCCAAACCCTATGCAATGTGGGAGGGGGAAGGGGTGTCACCACCAACCCCCTAGGCTTTGGGAGGATCCATTCTAGAGAACTCTGCTGCTGCTGCCACAATTACCGGTTTTTTGCTGGTCTCGTTTCAGACCCATTTCACACAAAAATCTAACCTATCAACTGCGACATAGTAGCTCATTCATGCAAAGTTTGGCAAAAACGGGCAAAAGTAGTTATGTATAGCATGCTTCTATGCTACAACACAAAACTATCCATTGTTTTGCAAGTTACCCGAAGTAATGATCAAAGTAAATTATTGTGATGATTTTAACAAAAGCATACACTCTTTTATTAAGCCCAGGGTTGAAAAAAATCATGATTTTTATTAAAAAAAAAATCGGATTTTTTTGATTTAAATCGGATTTATTTGATTTTTTTGAAATCTGGTATATAGATATTTATATAGATGTTTAAATTTGTAAACTCTTTCAAACATGTTCTATTCAAATCGATTTGGGTTCTTGTCTTAACAGAGGGTACATGATTTTTGCTTATATAAAGACATTAGACAATGTCCACAAGGCCTCACCCCCTGTAGTTGCATAATCTGTCTTGGAAAGGAAAGCATGTTGTGGGTCTGTGGCTGTAGCAGTGGTAATTATTGTTTGCTGAGAGGGTGGATTAGCACCTGTCCAGGGCTCTGTGTACTCTAAGGGTCTCTAACCAGAATACAAACTGGTACAGTATTAAACAACTGAGTCAACATACTGAATTGCTAACAACTAGCACAAGCTATAAGTGGACTTTAACTCAAACCTGTGTTGAAAAGATACTTCCTCTGGAAGACAAGTTTGTGTGGCTTCACTACATTCAGAAAGGGAATAGCTCAAACATACACAATGTCATAAAATATTTTACTATCAGGCTATCTGGTGACAATACAGCTACACAAGTGTGCGCACTTTGTGTTTTGTATTAAAAAACATACAAAACTTTGTTGATCTCGATGCTTGTAAACAATTATTTGTGTTAAATTCATATAAATCAGCGATTAAAAAAACCGGAAGTAAAAAAAATCATAAATCAATGATTTAAAAAAAAAATTTTGAGTGATTTAAATCATGATTTAAATCAATGATTTAAATCAAATGATTTAAATCAAACAACCCTGATTAAGCCTGTTATGAATATTACTTTAGCAATTCACGCATTACAGGTCTGAACATTACAGGTCTGAACACCAATGAACCTGATTTTAGACAGGCTAAATGAATTGCACAGGCTGCTTTAAGCTAACTAATCGACCTCTCCTGGCCTACAAGGCAGGGGCGATATATGTGAAGAGTTGTTTTCGAGTAAGACAAAACCAAATATATTACAAATTATTTTCCACACAACTGATTCCCTCAGACTCTTTAACACATGCAGCTTTATACATGCCTTGGTTTTTCTTTCCTCAGGGTGAAATTTTCTTGTGGTATGGTTGTATACAATTATATGAGTCAGTTTGATGGACACGTTGATCTCATAAACATCGTGACATCATGACAGAGCTTCCAACTGTTTACTATATATTGTCAACTACCCGTAGTTGAAAAAAAATATTTCTACTGTGTAATAATCCATTATTTAGTTGAACTTTTGCTCTACCAATTATGCCAAGAGAGCTGCTTGTGCATGTTTGTGTCAACATCCATGAACCATACAAGACCAAGACTAAATGTGTTTTTGCTGTTGATTTGGCGAGCTAGGCAATGCATACAAAATGTAATATTAAAACATGGTGGGTGTCGTTTTGTGTTAAACAGCTAGGTTCAGTTCCCTAGAGTTAGTTTGGCTTGTGTTAAAATCGGCTTTCCTGTATGATGTCCAAGGGTATCTTGTTCAAAATAAATGGTGGCTTTCGTTAATCGCAAAAATTCACAACGAAAACAACTTTCCTAGCTGTATTTTTCTATCCATTTGATAAACTAGCTTTACCTATTTCCTATAACAACAATTCCACATGTCATACAAATGTATTGCCTACATATCGACAATTTGCTGGTACCATGAAAAGGAAAATTGTGCTTAGAGTTTACAAATAACATGCTGTGTACACACGTCTCTGGAAGACATCCAGAATGAGCTCTTTACTCCGTCAATTTTGGAAAATCACAGTAGAAATCTTTCACCCAGCAAAAAGTGATGGTGAATCAGAGCAAAGCACAAAGTGTCTGCCTACATTGAGAGTCCACAAACATATCTCACCTTTCATTTTTTCGGACGAATTGAAGATAATGTGTAAGGTGCGTGACGCGTAATGTTCAGTTGCAATTCTAACGTAGCCGGATGCACATCAAACTTAGTGCCAAACACAAAGATTCGCATGTCATATCATACATCTGTGGCTAAGCCAATCATGGTTCTTCAACTGGTCATGTGCGTTTCATGAAATAATGATAAGTGATGGTGGCTACTATTCCGATTGAATTATTGATAGTGACTCGGATAAAAAAACATTGTGGATATAAAATAAATGTCTGAATGACAAACAAGCAGGAAATGTAAAGCCAAGTTCTTATATAGCACGGGATCGAGTCCTTTGGATTGGTCAAAACGCTTTACAATTCAACCCTTGGCAGACGTGCCCATTCCAATACCAAATCGACTTCTCTGGGAAGCTTTTCATTACGCGAAGGCAATTCGTTCACATGTATCCACCAGTGCCTATAGCCAGGTAGTCCACCATACAATTGAGTGAAATGAGGTGGTGACGTGGAATGAATTAAATTGCCCAAGCTTTGAAATAGCAGCAAGAGGATTCAAAACTGTGTTCTCTTGATTGAGAGGTAACTGTTCCAACATCCGTGTTGTTGTGGCCCACAATTACAGCAATAACATTCCTCATTGCTGTTGAGTAAAATAAAATTCTGAAGAATTTAACAAGATTGCCATATAAAGCAAAAACCCTAATGGCAAGCGGACAAGGAAGCCATTGGCTTATCGAGAGCTTATGCAGTAACATGCAAATGACAGTAAAGCAAGCCAGTTTTTATCCCGAACGTGGACTGAACAAAGACTGAACAATGACCGAATCTCGACCGAATCTCGACCGAAAAATAACCGAATCTGGATGGAGCATATATGATATCCCAGCCAGTGTTAAATTTACGTAATCTGGCACAAAAAGTAACACAGATCATAAGGAAGGAACCACTTGGTGGTGCAGCTGTTAAAACATGTTGGAGGGTCACTGAAATGTTTACACAACACAGAGTTTGCTAAAACTTAAACTGGCAACTGGTTTAGTTCAGTAAACAGTTGTGGAATTAAGTGTCGCTTTGTCTTTAGCCATTAGTATCATGCAATGTGTGTGTGTGTGTGTGTGTGTGTGTGTGTGTGTGTGTGTGTGTGTGTGTGTGTGTGTGTGTGTGTGTGTGTGTGTGTGTGTGTGTGTGTGCGTGTGTGCATGCGTTTATATAGATTCATGTTTGACACAGTATCTTTCACATGTGTATAAATTTTTTTATTTATATGTACACAAACAGTGTCAAAAACTAAATGTACAAAATAAATTTTCAGACACTTAAAACCTACCTTTCACCACGCATACATTTCCACAGTTCAAAGTTAAAGCTTACAAACAGATTTTCATTTTGTTCATCAAATAGTAGATATTTGCATGTAATAAAATTTTTGGGGAAACCATCACAAATATTTGTATAACACACACAGCAATGAATGTTTGTAAGTATGTAACCATCATAAAAAAATTACATCAAGGGAGGGACAAGGCAGTGAATGAATCAAGATAAATTAAAAAGTATGTCATTTGATATGTACTATTAATCACATTTTTTTGCATAGGCAGGGAACCTATCATAACAGGCAAAAATGCAGAAACAAGAAATAGGCAATTTCCTGAGGATTATATCTGTTCAAATAAATATGTAATTTGAAGATCTAATATTTTAAAGCAACTCATGAATTGAAAAACAATATCCAATGGTTGTAACAAGGGGTCTTATCTAAAACATAGAAAATTATGTAAAAAACAAAGCTTCATGTTAAAGCAAAAAATATATATCTTGAAGTTTTTAAGATATTGAATGGGTATGAAAATATTGATAGAAATATGTTTTTCTCACTCAAGAAGGATAGCAGAACTAGAGGACATGAGGTAAAATTAGTAAAGGATCAATGTAGATTGGACATCAGGAAGCACTCGTTGTCACAGAGGACAATAAATGAATGGAACAAACTGTCTGCAGATTGTGTAACTGCTAGCAGCGTGAATATGTTTAAAAACAAGGTTGACACATATCTCAGGAGGGCGGGTTATAAGTAGATGAACATTGTTGGACTCTCGATAAGCCAATGGCTTCCTTGTCCACTTGCCATCTGGGCCTTTGGCTTGGATGGCAAATCTTGTTAAAGTTGAAAAATAAAACATGCTTCTGTGCATTGAACCAGATGGCATGACTAGAAGCCAGCCTTTTGCAATTTTGTGAAATTGCTTACCTAGTTAGTTTAATGACTTTTCAAGTATAAAAAAACATAGTTTTAATGAACGTGTGCATGTTTGTGGAATTACAGTATTGCCATGACACATCTTAATGAAAGCAAATGTCAAATCGCGTATGTTTTTGATAATCTGAAATGTGATTAATTATTTAATAAAAAAACTATGTTTCCTAGTAAAAATTTTATTCTTAATTGGTTGTGACAGTGGGATTATTACAGCATAAATCAAGAAAAGTACTCCAACTACACTGAAGTTTAAGAGAATGTACAGAGATTTTCATTGGCTGATTTATTAGCATGCCTACATATACAGTAAAGTGGTCTCTATATGTTGTAAAACTTTTTACTTCATCACCATCAATTGTGTATTTTTGAATATATAAGGAAATAAAAAATCACAATAGTAGCACGTTTTGCATAGATTTTATTAAAATGTTATAAAATACTAATAAATATCAGTGTCGCAATGTCTGGCTGTAAATCGGTCATTGCTCAAACTAAAAAAAGATGACATCATTTGGCAAGCATGGAGGACTGGTCTTTTTGTTCTGCTTTTTCGAATTCCCATTTATACAATTTGAGTGGTAAATATACTAGAACAATAAAAATGAAACATACAATATTGTTAATTTGGACATAATTTGAGATCGATATGTTAAGATAATTGATGCATTTTAGCTATATAAAACATTACTTATAGGTAATTAAAATCATCGTACATTTCCTTTTAGTATCATTACGGATGTAGGATTATGGATGTAGGATTACGGATATAGGATCACGTTGTTGTAGCCCACAAGACTACTGGGACTAACATATATTACATGATCGAGTAGGTTATATATCGTGTTGTTCTCGAGTAATCATTTGCAAAAACTAATACACCTACATGACATGACTGATTAAAAAACAATTACAGACACAAGGCTGGCATTTAAAAAACATATGGTATCAATTACAGTAATTTATTATGGATTTTACTAAAAGTTGAGAATATGTAAACACAAAACCTTTAAATAAATAATAATTATTGAAACACATGTCATCTGTACATTAGTGACAATAATTAAATAAGTAAATAATACAGCATTACAATGATAAAAAACAGGTTGTGTTTGTCTATTTAAAGAGCTAATTGTGTACGCAGTTACACATTTGGTGTTACCACATGATTAATGATGTGTGTAAAATGGTACAAAATAGTCACATGCAGGTAGCTTTGAGCATGTAGTTTGTGGTGAGAAACAAGTCTAGTGCAGCACACGCAACATGCATGCGTGCTGACCCACGTTTCATTCACATTCACATTTCCGGCGGTTTTCAGGTCCCCGTTGGGAGGAACAAGCGGTGCACGCACACATGCTGGCAGCTTCGCATGTCACACAGGCACACACACATGGCAGGGGAGGGAAACAGTGACAAAAGACCACAAGGCAAGTTAGCAATTAAGTTTGGGGGATGATTTCCTGACCAGCAGAACACAGCCCATGTTCCTTACACTGCAGTGGGGGAGGAGCCGAGTTTGACTGGCAGGTGTGGCTTGGCCAATCAGAGCACAGTGGGCGTGGACTAGTGATGGGCATCCAAGTGGCCTGCAAGTGTGTGCAGCACCTACTAGCTGCAGTAATCGGGCACGGCTATTAGCCAGCTCAACAGGCCTGTAAATAAACTCCAGAGAAGCAGTGTGTTGTTTCCTTGTGAACAAGCATTGCAAGTCTTATGGCAGCTGCTGGTGAATTATTGATGTGCAGACACAAGGGGCTGTGGCGGTAGGCTTACATTCAGTATGTGCTGGGTGCCGCACACGCAGGAAGTACCTGCAACTCTCTCCTGCCACTTCTGACGAGACACGCAACTAGGAGAAAGTGTCTACCTGTGTTTGCTGGCCACTTGGTTACATAAAAACTGACACCTGTGGATGATTCAAGCATTTGTAATCACTTCAACTGTTGAGCAGTTCACACTGGAGTATCTAATGGAGCAGCAATGACCATATGAAGTGGAGACGTGAAGCCATATCAAGTAAGGTAAACGTGGGTCCACATATCCTTGACTGTCAATTTGGGACAACTCCGTCTTGTACAGAACTGATTGCAAGAGAACCATCTGCCATGCTGTGCCACTGTCGGATTACCACTGTGTATAACACTGGGAATCACTGATCAACAACGTGTGTGGCACTCACACGCACGTAACAGGAGTCGCTCGCACAAAACACCACAAGTGAATCAATGCAGGAACACAAAAGACGAATGACACTTGCCCGCAAATAAACACCGCAGTGAAAGGCCACCATGCTGTGCACTGTTCAGCCTAGAGTTCTGCAGTGAATAGCAAGTTCATCACTGGTTGATACAAAAAAGCGTGGCACAGTGTTGAGATACCAGCATGTTGACAGTGTTGGTACTATGGCTCACATGCCAAGTTGCATGGTCATGGCAGTCTCGCGATACCATGACATGGCGAGAGCACTGCTCTGATGTGTGTCAGTGTACGGACGTTGACAGTTTGGTCGTCTGCAGCCATAGTTGGTTGCCACGGGTCCCACCGGACTTACCCGTGATGACCAAGAGTCTTGACATGGATGGCAATCAACTGGGCGCACTCCGAAACAGTTCCTTCCTCGGAATGACACACCTAGAAGTGATCAGTGTGCAGAACAACGGAATCCAATTCCTCGAGACCGGCGTCTTTCTAAGGTTGCCCAAACTGCGCGAAGTTCGCCTCGGTGGCAACCATCTCACTCGCCTGCCACGCAACGTATTCCGCCGCAACCGCAATCTGCTGGTGCTTGATCTCCATGGCAACGCGTTTGTCACGCTCCCTGATGCAGCGATGTTCCGTCTCCATAATCTCCTGGTGTTGAACATGAGCAGCAATCATGTGATGTCGTCGGTGCTCGGTCCTGGTTTTCGGTATACGACGCAGCTGACGAGTCTTGATCTGAGCAACAATAATCTTGTTTCGGTTGAATCGCACATGTTCGATGTGACACGGTTCTGGAATAAGCAACACACATTGCACGTGAATCTCTCGTCATGCAATATCCGCTATATTCACCCTACAGCCTTGGAAAAGCTGGATCTCGTTGAGTCGTTCTCTCTTGCTGGGAACACAAACATACCGCCTGAAAACCTGCTGAGTGCGCTCAACAACTTCAACGTGTCAAGTTTACGATCACTCGACCTATCCAACATGAATCTCAGCGACATCGTCAAGATGTTCAGTCGGGTGAACTACAGACGTCTTGTTGATCTGAATCTGTCGTACAATCACATCACGACAATTGTGAAAGGAACGTTCTTTTATCTCATCAACTTGGACAGCCTCAATCTGAACCACAATCGAATCGACGGCATCAGTGATATGGATGAGCTTGCACAGCTGCGCCATCTGAATTTAGCGTACAACTATATTGGCGAGATCGATGAGACAACCTTCGAAGGACTGCAGGAGCTGCATTCACTTGATCTGTCCCACAATGCCTTGAGGGATATCACTGAGATGCCATTCCAGACAATGTGGTATCTCGAGTCTCTTGACCTCAGTTGGAATCAAATCTCAAGCATGACTATTCGGACGGGACTTGAGAGCCTGAGAACCCTACACGTTCGCTCGAATCAGATCACCAACCTCGGATTCATGGAGAGACTGGTGGGAGTTCGCACGTTCGACGCAAGCAACAACATCATCACAAAACTAGCGGCAGGCACATTTACACGAGGACACAACTTTGCTCTTCTCAACCTCAGTGCCAATGCCATCTATGATGTATCTCTGCAGGCATTCCGCGGTTCAACGCAAGACATCCTCGACTTTTCCCATAATCGACTAGTGGGGTTAGACAACTTTGGGTGGAGGAAAACGCAGGTATTGTACCTCAACGGAAACTCCATTCTCAACATTTCAGTGAATGCTTTCAAAAGAATGACTCAGCTCGAAACTTTGTGGCTTAACGACAACAAATTGAGCGCATTTCACACAGAGTGTTTCCGTGACCTGAGAGCTCTCAAGTGCTTAGATCTGGGCATGAACCCGATTGGTGGTTATCTGCAAAGCCAACAGGTGGCAGTCATTCTGAACCGTTACCTGGGTCAGTTGGAAGTTCTCTCCTTATCATATGTGGGCCTTGGAGACATCCCCACATATATGTTTGCGAATATGACCACGCTGCACACATTGGACCTCAGCGGAAACAGCTTGCACCACCTAGAGGCGAGTTCTTTCAGTGCAATGAAAGTGAGGTTGCGCATTCTTCAGCTAGCCCACAATCGCTTCAGTGCACCGAACCCCAGAATGTTCACGTCGCTCGGCGCATTAACCTCACTAGACTTATCCCATAATCCATTTGTGTGCGATTGCAAACTGCTGCCGTTCAGGCAATGGATGCACACCACAAATGTTTCTGTAGTCAACTTCCATTCGGTGGATTCATATCACTGTGTGTCTCCGGATGCTTGGCGGGATACCGCGATCGCAAACTTCAACATCGATGAGTCCGCCTGTGTGCAACATTTCCACAAACTAATAATAATCGCGGTGGTGGCTGGTGTGTGTATTATCATCATAACTGTCATTGTGGTTCTCGTGTGTAGGTATCAGTGCAAACGCAGGAAACGTAAGAAACTCGAGAAAACCAAATATAGTGCAATGACAAACACGGTTACAGTGCATGTAGATAGTGACAAGTCATCGAAGAAAGCCTGGTTATAGCAACCAGTGTGTAGAAATGTAGCTTATACCAAGGTGCTTACGTTCTTTCAAGGTGTGCAGATTTGTAAGGTCAGTGCTTTGTTGTGTCATTAATTTTCTGATTAAAAAAATACTGTTTCTTAAATTAAAATAATAATAATAAACATTTCCTCATTTGATATTTTTACCATACTGCTTCCTTCTCTTGTCACCCATTCCAAACATTTGACAAACTTTTCATTCGCATCAAAATAAATATACAGACTTTGCTACCCAAATTTAACCTACTACAACATTAATACAACCCTGGAGTTTATATACAGTCACGGATGGCCACAATTCCCATTTTTTAGCTTTAACTTCAGTTTGATGTTGATTTTTGGTAAATTAATATATATACTTTAATCAGTTACCAACAACAATTATTACAGGTTCCTAAAAATTTTACAGAAATGCCAGTTTGACAGGAGACTTTTTGAAGAAAATATATGTTATATTATACTTAGACACCGCAATATGATCAAAGGGGAATCTCATAAGATTGTTTTGCTTGTTAAAATAATGATTTCACATATTGTGTGTGTAGCAGATAACATCAGATATCAGAGAAGGAAATATAGCCATTATTAACTTAATGTGAAATGCTGTCCCAGCACTGAGGTTAATTCTCAAACTTAATAGTACAGAATTACCAGGTGTTCTTTGACACTCAGACTGTTTAACCAACAAGGCCCAAGTGTTGCCAGATTCTGCAGTTTTAGTTGTTGTAGTTTCGGCCAAAACATCAGATAACTGTTGAAGCCAAAGACACGACAATTTCCAACCAGATGGGCCAACCAGATGGTCTGTTCGCCGATTTGATCTATGAAAGGTATCTAAAAATGCAAATTCAAAATTTTGACAAATTAGTTTACCCTACAGCAGATTATGGATAGTGCATAGTCCAAAACTAGTTATGATTATTCGTAACAAAACAAATACATGAATTATAGTTTATTATTACTGCCAAGTATCTGAACTCGCTGTATTACTTTTTTCGATCAAAACTTTCTATTAAATGACTCACTGTAAATCTAAAAATTTTTTTTCGCTGAGCTGGACCTTACTGTGCTGGTATTTGGTGAATGCTGGAAAAGAAAAACCTGTAAACATGACTGACTGGGCCAGTGATGGGATTGTTCCATGTTTGCCCAGAGGTGCCAAGTGGGAAGGAATTCTTCCGTATCCCACTCAATCGCCACAGGGAACATTCTGTTGTCATGTTACTTGCTGTAAATGCAACCGCAATTTTTTACTCCTAAAATCTGCAAGATATCTGTGAACCCGTAAACAATTTATGAAATCTATGTTGGCAATATTTTGGCAATGCATTTCTGGTAAAATCTAAAAATTATACAAATTATATTCACTTCAAATACGAGTGCCATATACAGTCTTTCATTATACAGTCTTTCATTATCTGGCAAACTTCTTTGTTGTCTTAGTTTTTGTTAGTATTTATTATTTATTGTATATGCAAATGTTTGTGTACAGGGTCTGTATAAAAAGCTCATTATTATTACTATCACCAAATTAATTTTCAATATCAAAAGCTTTGTTCATTTCTATCACTGGATGAACATCGTTGTATAACTGGAAAACCTGTTATCAAATACTGTTTAGGGGCAATTTCTGAGAAAAATGGTTAAACATTCTTTGTGGATACAGAGGTGAAAACACAGCGCAGTTCTTTTAGATGACATCTGATGTTATATCCTGGTTTTCCATATCTTTTGTGCATTTATATCTGTTCGTGTTGTATAAGTGACACTGTAAACATGTACAAATAGACACCTTGTGATTTTTAATGTTTCTTCTATCACAAATGTTCTGCTTTTAAAGCATGTAAAATGTTGTAAAATGTTGAACATAGTTCCATATAACAGTTGAAGAAAGAAAAAACCTATTGTGAAAGTCTGAACATAATTCAATAGCAAAGTTACTTGACAGAAAAAAACATTGTAAAATGTGAAACTTTGAATATAGATCTTTCTTTGAAGAAAGAAAAAACATTGTAAAATGTTCAACTCTGAATATGTTGCATTCTTTTCAAAAGCCATGTTCACCTCTGACTTTGACCAAACACTTTTTGTCACAACCAAAAATGTGTACTTACTGAACTGAATTTCAACTGCCATGTTTGTTATTTTCATCAACGAACAATGTTCAACGTTTAATTTCACGAACCGAATGAACTTATTTAATGAATTGTTCTGCGGTTTAACAGAGTTTGAAGTATTCGCCTGTTTTGTGTTGTTGTGGAGGGGGGTCAGTGAGGTAAAGTGGTTTGTACTCGATGAATAACGGTCTCAGGGTGGTCTTAATCCAGATCTCTTGGTCCGACTCACTGTAAATATTATGAATACACTTAAATGCCTGTTTGTCTACTATGGATCTTGACAGATTTACACTGTAAATATGACAAAGCCAAGGGTTAATGTAAATACTCGGACATAATTAATATGGTGTATATAAATACAGAGATGATCTGTGAAGGCTGCCCATGTATTATCACGTTTTAATATTT